>JAQBSW010002849.1:0-72500 GCA_029291075.1 Eudiplozoon nipponicum
GCCTTTTCTAGATCATACAACACTTAGATTATACTGACAAATGTAGGCACATAATGGGCCAGGTGTTTATATCAAGATCGCAACATTGATTAAGGTAAAAATAGAATTCATTTTAGTGTTGCAATAGACTTATTGCCGGCTCATTTCCCCAAGAGACAAATTTGCTATGGCAACGGGAGTGTCGCAGCCATGATAAAAACATGTGGAATGCCAAGAAAACCATCGTTGTCGAGGTGACACTTTACAGGCTCGTATAAATTGTATATAATTATTTTGGCTCTGAAGTCCAATTTTTTCGAAGATTTTATATGACGTTAGCTTTATTACTGCTCAAAGGCACATTTATTGACGAAATATTTATGGGTATAGGGCATAGTACCGGCTCCTACAAATGCGTCCCGAATAAGCAAGAATAATGTGTAGATGAAAGTATACCTTTCATTCATGCTAACATTGGTTTATCCTTCTAGGCCTATTTGAACTAGTTTACTTTCAGGTACTCAATTCTTTTTAAAATATTACGTTATATAGCCTTGCGTCTAGCTGCTAGCGGTCATTATTAACCGTTGCTACTCCTCCATTAATGTTTTACGAGCGGGTGGCAAAAAGCTGTTGCCAAATACTCCGATCGAAAGTTTTAAACACAACACAACGTAGGATAATAGCAAACTTTAAACGTTATGGCATACAATCAAATGAATAGTTTTTCTTCCTACAATACTCTTTCGAGGCAATTTCCTAGGCGATTCCACATTTTGGTGAAAGACAGAACTGATGAAAATGTGCTATTGTTCTTAATTGTATACTATGGTTACGTGGCAACTGAATTTTATAATAGGAATTTCTTTACGGTGAATATTTTTCGGTTGATTCTCCAGTGTTTGTTTTTTCTCTGTGAAATAATCTCCTTCTCTGTGATATTTTGAGTAAATAATGCTTTTCTAAATAAAAAATTTTGTCAAATATTGAATTCGCAATTTATTGTTGGAAATAACGCACTAACAGAATTTAATCTTACAAATTAAATTTTCATTTAATACACGGGTGGTGAAAACAATTCTGAAATCAAGATTACGAGCTAGATATAAACACCAATCCCATTGTGTAAAACCAAATGCAAAGCAAAGATAAACTATTGTCAGTCAAACGGACTGACGCGTTTTGACTTGCTATCATCATCAACATCGTCAGAGCACAACAATAAACATGTTGCCAGATACTTTTTTCGGGTCCGCGAACATTATTTTCCGTAAACATAAAAGATCTCAAAGCTAGACTGACACAGATTCAGAATTATAATTTGTTCAACTATTTTATTCTTTTCAGATTCTTTTTATCATATTCTTTCAATAAATTGCAATCCAATGTTACTAAACTAGGCGCAAATCATAGATAAACTAACATCAATCTCACGTAATAACGCATTTCAACCTTCTTTGGTAATAACCGGAACAAGATGGTATCTGACCAGAGAGGATAAAACCACAGTGCCGATATAAGGTAGAGAAGATCAGTCACCTACTCTGCATGCACGATTACTAGAAATGACATGTGCAAATCTTTCTTTAATCAAGTTTTCGATCTTGATATAAACACCTGATCCATTATGTACATACATTTGTCAGTATAAACTAAGTATTTTATAGTGTCAAAGAGGTAATTCATCCAGTATACCAGTTTCGTATTTATTGGCAACTCATCGCGTACTGTCCAGGATTTGCCGCGAACAGAAGTCGAATCTGGGCACAGAGTCTGTTGTTCTGACCACTGAGTTACCCTGCCGCATGGTAGCTCAGTATTTATCTTTTTTAGATATCTTATTTATGCATTTTATTTTTATCATCACTAGCGAGTTTGCCGTCGTGCACTGATAATCATCATGAACGTAAAATTCGCATCAATACGTGCGACTGACGGTTGGTTTTCTATGTCTTGCGACGGGCTAAATTAAATGGGACCTGTTTTATCTCAAATTCTTACATACGATTTAAATAATTTTCTTATAATTCGCGCAATCAGTGATCGTTACTAGCCTGTGTGTAGATAGTGATGCGCCAAATTGTATGCAAACGCACATTATCACTGTGTTACCTAAATTATGGTTATGCACATCACAGACGTGAATGACTAGCTACTCCCGCACGTTTAAATAGTTCCATTACAGATAAAATCCGTTCAACATATTTGTTACAATTAAATACTGTTTGTTGCGGAGAACTAATATATATGCAAGTATGTATTAGGTGTTGCGAACCTAGTGACAAATTGGTTCAGTTGTGACCAGAAGAATAGACCAAAGACAACATGAACGGAAAGTATAATTTTTTGCATATTCGTTTCGTGCTTACTGACGACACATCAGTAGGAGCCGGTATTATACCCTTTAACCACTATATATTTGGGTGAGGAATGTGGGATATCGTCCTACAGGTTTCAAAACGAAAAACATAATTAACACAGGCTTAAGTATATTGGTTAAAAACCAACTAATCAGATGAGTTCACAAGGTATACAACAGAATACGAAGATTCTATTATACTGGTGAATTATGCGTAAGTTTTTGTCGAAATAAAATGTATTGATTAGTACCAATTAAATATCACTTACCAACAAACAATGCCAGATAGGATTAACAAAGAATAAAAGAGCGGCAAAATAAAAATCGCCACTCACATAATCATTGTTTATTTACTTGTAGACACCTATTTGTATTTAGCAAATATAATGAACTTCCTATAACTCTAATTTACTATTTTTAATAGTAAACTCATTTTTTTAAATAATACCTTTAGTGTAGTCTATACGTAGGATCACATGCCTACCATTCAAGATCATTGGTGGTATTTTGTTCATGCCTATAATTTTGCATGTAGTTAAATGTACACATTTAAATAATTCAGGAACTATAGTTCAATTAATAGACATTGATTTGAATAGAAATAATCGTAAAATGTAATTTTCATTTTCACCCTATGTCAGCCTATGTTGGTGATATTGCCTTTTCTACACTATTCAATTCTTAGATTATACTGATATATGTAAGTAATTAATGTGTCAGGTGCTTATATCAAGAATGCAACCTTGATTATAATAATTTTTATTACCGACCGCGCAACCAATGTTCGGTTAAGCACCAATCAGATTTGATTCAACAGGCCGCATATAATAGAGTGTATTGAGTTTAAATGTCCATCATAAGAGCACGAGGGAAAATTGACTAACGAAGATTAAACTCTAATGCATATCTAAGGTATGGACAAACAGCTATATGGCTCTCATCCACAGGTAATCTTGCACATATTGTACCTGACAGGGAAAGATAAATATAATCTATAGTCTATACGTAGGATCACATGCCTACCATTCAAGATCATTGGTGGTATTTTGTTCATGCCTATAATTTTGCATGTAGTTAAATGTACACATTTAAATAATTCAGGAACTATAGTTCAATTAATAGACATTGATTTGAATAGAAATAATCGTAAAATGTAATTTTCATTTTCACCCTATGTCAGCCTATGTTGGTGATATTGCCTTTTCCACACTATTCAATTCTTAGTTTATACTGATATATGTAAGTAATTAATGTGTCAGGTGCTTATATCAAGAATGCAACCTTGATTATAATAATTTTTATTACCGACCGCGCAACCAATGTTCGGTTAAGCACCAATCAGATTTGATTCAACAGGCCGCATATAATAGAGTGTATTGAGTTTAAATGTCCATCATAAGAGCACGAGGGAAAATTGACTAACGAAGATTAAACTCTAATGCATATCTAAGGTATGGACAAACAGCTATATGGCTCTCATCCACAGGTAATCTTGCACATATTGTACCTGACAGGGAAAGATAAATATAATTTCTATACAGCCACAAACATGATTTTTGTAGCTTTCGCTGCAGTTATACAAGTTATAAACTTAAACATTTTTTTTTGCATGGGCAGTGACAAATAATTATGAAATCTAGTTTGCAAACTTGAGATAAATACCTATCATATTTAATTTAATCAGACAAAATGGTAGCAATTGTTTAGGCTTTTACGATTTTGAACTGATATATATATATATATATATATATATATTTATATTTATATATATATATACATATATATGTGTATGTTTACTATATATAAATTGTTCGTAGAAACTTAAAATGTAGTACAGTAAATGCTTGACCATGGTTTTATTATTATTTCTCGAGAACTTCGTAATTAACGATAGAGCTGATCCCACGAATCGTAATTATCTCCGATTGATTTCGTGCCGACCACCAACGCCAGAGGCCCCACAATTGCTTCTAATTTCTGAATAGCATAACAACTATATTTAAATAATTCATGTTCATGTGGATATCCTATTCTAGTCCCACTAAAATGCAAATTCAAATAGCCAGAGCAATAATCGAAAAACTGTTTTCATCAAACGAACATTGGTTGCGCGGGCGGTGATAACAATTATTATAATCAAGTTTGCGGTCTTGATATAAGCACCTGACCCATAAATTACTTACATATGTCAGTATAAACTAAGAATTGTATAGTGTAGAAAAGGCAATTCATCCAGTAGACCGGTTTCTTCATTATTGGGAACTCATCATGTACTGGCCATAAATTGCCGCGGACAGGGCATGAAGTCGTGCTCAGGTTCGTGTCCTGTCTGCGGCATTTTCTGGCCAGTACATGATGAGTTCCTAATAAGGTCGAAACCGTTCTATTGGATGAATTGCCGTTTCTACACTATACAATTAATAGTTTATACTGACGTATATATGTAATTAATGAGTCAGGTCCTTATATCAAAACAACAACATTGATCATAATAATCGTTTTCTTTGTTAGCAATCTGCTATTTTCTTGTGCGGGACAATTGATAGCACTTGTAGGCCATAACTATCATGAATCATTTACATTTCCAGGTGCACCAGTTTTAATTGGCCTTGATTGATGGGTCCTCACTTTCCTTTCTTTTTGAAGCCGTCCATCAGTTGTTTTTGTCTGAAAATGACGTTGGAAACAGATTTTTTTGAATTTGGCATGATTTACAAACACTTTTTCTTAAAAATTACACGAACGGGAGTGCACAAGTTTTCAAACTTAAGATAAGCACTAAGCCTATTTTTCTATTCTCTCGCATGACATGGCGAAAAGCAGGCTGGTATTGATCTCAAGCCAACAAATAATATACTTATAACTTTATGTAAATTGCATGTCACGTGGCGTTTGCAAAAAAAAAGATTATGGCTCTAAACCAACAGCTTTTGGGTTCAAATCTAGTGCAAAGTGATCCTGGTTGTTATTGTGTGAATTATACTATGTATGTGCGTGAGTTTGTGTGTGTGTTTGGAGGCCTGAAGATGTTACGGGAAATACCGTATCGAAACGTCGCCAGTCAATGAAGATTAGATCGTACCTCATTTCCAGTGGTTAGTGTGAACGATGTTGAAGCCTTCGGAGGAAAGGGACGAATCAGCACCCAACCACCACAAAGACGAACTCGATACGTACTTGGAAATTGGGATCAATCGGGTCTTTGCAAAAGTGATATTGCAAAGGCACTACCCACGAATGCAAATCGTGGAGAATCAAAATGTGACGCTCGCACTGTGCAACCATTCAAGAAATAAATGGCAAAAACAGGTTGGAATTCGTCTCAAGCCAATAATAGCCAATATATACTTGCAAATTTAAGCAAAGTGCATGACACGTGGCGTTTGAAAAATGGATTATGACTCTAAACCAACCGCTTTTGGGTTCTAATCTTGAGTGAAGGGATCCTGGCTGCCACTAAAGAGAGTCATAATTAAAACGAAGCCGTAGCCGCGAAAAATGGATTACATTTACCACATCATGCTTCGTTTGAATTATACCAGCCGCAGATAGAATTAAGGCTTTCTAATTCTCTAACTGAATATCAACACCTCAAGTGACGTTTCATGTGTAATTATGATGGACGCGTGCCGGCTAGATGGGCCTCTTTGGTGTAGCTGATGCCAACGATCGCTTCTTGGCTGTGTAATAAAGGAGTCGGTGAATAATTTGTCGATAATTGATTTTTCAGTCCAGTTGCCGTTTACGCGTCATCTGTTCACATGCTAGACGTGAATATAAATATTTCGAAACGAAAATATGCCCATACAAAAATATGACAGTTCGTATTTAATTATAACAACGCAGGACGACACAGTTACCTGGCCTAGAAGTGCACATTAAATATCGTAATTCACACCACACAAACTTACATATATACATAACCATATTAACAATCACAATATCAACCCGCTATTGCTATGACGAAACTGAAAATCCGTGTAATATGCAGACAAGGCAACAAGATACTTATAGCGTGTTATCAACTAAACTGGCAGAAAGACAAATCCAAGATTAGGTTAGAGTGTGAAATACAACAAGATTATTGTGACATGCTTAAACATGGGTGGTAGTCGTGTTACACTGGAGACTGTCAAGGAAGGGCAAAATAGAAGGATAAGTGTGAACAACCTCCATTCATGTCATATTGTGGGTTTACATGTATCAGTCAAAGAGATATATAGGCTATAGGAAATATATATATATATATATATATATATATATATATATATATATATATATATATATATATATATATATATAGAAATGCCAAGTAGTGTGGTTTTCAAGTGTTAAGTGGTTGCTATCCTGATTGCCTTGTTATTCGTTTATTAGATTATCAAAGAGACGTTGAAATGATGCATTTACAAAGATTGCTATTGCCTAGTATTAGACAGAGAACAAGTTAGGCTTGCGGAAGGGTAATTTTTGCCTTAATGCGAAAGAGATTATTCGTTAGTTAGCGAATTGTAAAATAATACAACATCTCGAAACAGCAGGTCTACAAAGAGAGTCTCTGAGTCCTCCAACTTTGAGGAGGTAGTAAGTCATTAAACTAGCTTGGCAGGTATTAATCGCTAATGCAGTGATTGCACAGTTGTAATCCATCAACTTTAACATTATTTCGCACTCATTCGCCTTTTTACATCCAGTTTTGAAATTTTATCGCCTTAGATGTACTTCTCAACGGTTTATTTTTCTATAAAAAATCACACTTTAGTTGTTATTGAACCACTCAAATGTTAACAGGCGTGCCCATACTGCAAGCATTTAACAATCAAGTGGTCAGGATAGCGTAAGTACGAACATTGATCTGGCTTCAGGAATCATCCCAATGGTCGGTTCGGTTTCTTTGCAGCCTGAATTCAGCTGCTCTATACCTGGATAACAGTTGTTCTGCTTACCCACTAATTTCATTTTCACATTTAAACTGACAACCGTGGCTGTCGATGTACTCCACTCCAAACTATTCGTGACCACTCAGTGTGTGTATTCTTCGTTTTGAGGGTAAATATCATAGTCATTTTCACTGCTGAACTGGTGTTACCGTCCAGTGGAGAGCAGTTTACATTGCCTGACGTCAATATTTACTGCAATCTGAGTGTGATAACAACATTCCTTCGCGGAAATAAATTGGCTACTTGTTATTGTCATTCAAGGCCTAAGAGTTGCATTTGCAATTTCATCTAGTCTATCGTCAAGATATGATGATAACTTTTGGCTTATTGCATCAATAATGAAAAGCTATTATTTCAGGGAATCAGACCGAATCGAACTAAGTCTTAATCCTGTCCAAAATGCAACACAATCTTTGCGCCCATCACGAATTGAGTTATCACCACGATATTCTGGCCGATGTTCGACTAGGTGTGTGCATCCATTTGCATTCGGTCTGTATGACTATGATTAGAATGTGCGACAATCAATTCGCAACTTGCTGGTCACATTGATAACTACTTCGGCAATGGGAGTGAGATCGGTATAACCTTTATAGACAACTTCATTATTTATTTATTCTTTGTTACTCAGAACTAAGATATATGCAATTAATTAATAAGTATTGCTTACCTAATAACAAATTAGTCAAAATGCGACGAAATGCATGAATCAAAGGTAGAAACTTATGTAATCAAGAGTTTAGTGCTGACAAGTGGCAGGACCTAGCACTCCGTTCCATACCCATTATATATTTGGTCATGTCTAGGACGTTTGAAAGTTTTATTCTCCTAAACCTTTTGTTTTAAGACGATGAAACAGGCCAAACATTTCTTTTCTTGGCGTAACGCTGATTCCTACTGCTGAGTCGCCAGTAAGCATTAAATTTGTGTGTACTTAAGATTATAATTTATGTCAATCTGACTTTTGTTCATACTTCTGGTGAAATAGTAACATATTACTTACTGTGCACTCAATTCCTAACATAAACATCCATTCATATTAGTTCTCCGCGACAAGAAATATATAGCTATTATATATTTCTTTGAATGTTGTCATGATTACCGAGAAATGTGTTAGATTATATCAATCGAGGCTGGAATAGATTGACTTGGTGTAGTAGAATGTGTACAGAAATAATTGTCATTCTGAATTTCTATGAAATTTAGTGCATCCCAAAAAGCATGCTGTTAGTACCCTTTTAAAATTTCATCCACATACGTAATTGGACGTTGTTCCGTTCAACATACCCGTATCTCTTGACCAAATATATTGTTAATTTTTTGGCGTAGTGCAAACTCTAATTTATGATCCGCTTGTGAACGGTGTATTCATAGCGTAATAGACGGGTTAACTGCATTTGTACACGACTGCATTTGCATAATATGTGAACGGAGTCAGTAATAAACTAATATTATTAATATAAATGGGACAAATCAAGGTAATTGCTGATCAAGCCTTCTGAATATCTGCAGCAGATGCTTACCTCTAAAAAATAATTGATTGCGCGGGTGGTGATAACAATTCTTTAAATAAAATTTTCAAGCTTGAAGTAAACACCAATCCTGTTGTATTTAACCAGTCGTTTAACAACATAACAAAACTACCGCCAGTCGCAACGCACTGACGCGTTTTGACCTTCCATGATCATCATCAGAGTATGACGTCAAACTGACCAGCGAGGATCAAACCACAATGAATACATATAGAAAGTAAAATTATGATCATAGAAGGTCGAAACGCGTCAGTGCGTTGCAACTGGCGGTAGTTTTGTTATGTTGTTCTATGACTGGTCAAATACAATGGGATTGGTGTTTACTTGAAGCTCGCAAACTTGATTTAAAGAATTGTTACCACCACCCGCGCAATCAATTATTGTATAATTCTATTGTCCTTATATATGTGTGTGGCGAAGCAACAAACAGATAACGTTCGTGACTACATAGAAATTCTGCAGCCGACATTTCCAGTCACGTACAATGTATGCAAGACAACTAGAGGTGAGAGCCGCATATCTAATTTTGCTTTCCATATATATGCAATGCGGCGTAATCCTCGATAGTCAGTTGACCGTCGTACACTGATGATGATCATGGAAGGTCGAAACGCGTCAGTGTGTTACGACTGGCGGTAGTTTTGTTATATTGTTTGACGACTAGTTAAATACAATGGAATTGGTGTTTACTTCAAGCTCGCAAACTTGATTTAAAGAAAAGAAGATGCATACCTTATTCGTTTTTGAAGCTAAAATAGTTTTGTATTAAATCGAAATGCCGAATAATGAGGCACTATTCATAAATTCGGCACTATTCTCCAAAAACACTTCAAGGATTTAAGTCTTTCTTACGTCAAGGTAACGTCAAATGCCTGAATTCTTGGCAAAATAAACAGTTGACAAAGTCAGTTCGAGAAACAAATCTGACAACCATCGGACGTATACTAATCAGGAGTTTATTTTTTAAAGAAATTCCACCAGGTATACTTTTCTGGTCTATTGGGAAATTGTACAGAGTTAGTAAATAATCACAGCGCGGCCGAAGTTATGACATACCGACTACCAGTGAATTTGATCGAGCGTTAAGTTAAGATAAGGTATTATCATCTTTAGCCTGTTTACTTTCGTGCATTGGTGATCTCCAGAGATGGTTGTGCGACTAGCGGTTATTTTTTGAAATTTGATTGTGTGACTAGATAATAAAATTCGATTGGAGTTTATAACAAGTCCTCAAAGTTAATTAATTTTATTACCACACGTACAGTCATTTAATTAATAATGGAATAATGAATTTAATTGAGGCAAAATCTACAACATGGTATGTTTGTGAGTTCATAGAAATTTTACATCCGTCATTCCAGACAGGAACAATTTATGTGAGACTATCACGTTAAGTGGTTCATTTATAGCTCACAATAACTCTAAAAGACATTTAAGTTTCATCCACATTTTGTAAATTTTAAGAAGTACTCTTCTATGGATACGAAACGTCGAAACGCGTAAGAAATCTCGATTCACGGTAGTTTGGCTATGCTGGAAAACGGATGTTTCATTCTTTAAATTTCGTCAACACCAGTAATCCCATTTGCGTAATAATCCACTTCCAGTATTTGTCAGCACTGTAAAATTGTTCGAGGAAACAGATTTCTTAGAGATATCTTTTGAATTTTTGTAAACTGTGAGCTTCAAATGTTGAATCACCACGATTTGCGTTCGCGGGCTCTCACTTTTCACTAGCAGTTTCTGACACATCGAGTTTGTCGTCTTTTTGGCTGGTAGCCGATTCATCCCTTTCTTTCAAAGGATTCAACATCTTTCATACTAACCACAGAAAATGAGGCACAATCTAATCTTCGCTGACTGGCGACGTTTCGATTCCTAATTTCCGGAATCAGCATCAGGCCACTTATCACGCATAGACAGTACAATGGTCACAATAGCAGATTTAAACAAATGTGGTCCAGATCACACCAGATTCAAGCCCTGTCCGCGGCAAATTCTGAACAATTCCTGATGAGTTCTAAATAAGGACGAAACCGGTCTACTGGATGAATTGCCTTGTCCCCATTATACAATACTTAATTTATACTGCCAAATGTATGTACATAATGGGTCAGGTTTTTATATCAAGATCGCAACATGGATTAAAATTAATTCATGCAGTAAACCATCGTCCTTACTGAGAACTCTTCCAGTAATGTGCAGAACGATGATGCTGACGAGGCTGAAACTGAGGCTCATTTGCTACTGGGCCTAGGGCTATATCCACTACGCTACCCAGACACACTTTTTTCAAAATTTTAAATTATATCCAATTGTATGATTTTGGTTAGCCATGCATCACTTGGAGCCTATTTGGCAATTCTTTTGAACAAAAGCTCCAACAAGCCACTCCCAATCCATGATAATTGAACAGATACAACACCACCATGGGAAGATTTATGAATATAAACGATTATTCATTGCGCGAATAGTGTTTCAAATTAAAGACCAATCCCATTGTATACAAATATGCTATTATAAAAATCATTGCATAATTTATCAAATTTTACTAGTCCATTTGACTGGTTTCGTCTATTTATTTAAATCTATTTAATTACTGTCCAGAGTTTTGCAGCGGATAGTGCTCGAATCGGGGATGGTTTACTTCGAGGTTGGCGACACTGTTCACTGAGCGAAAAAGCAGGAAACTTCACACAATTTTCAGTTATAAACAAAATTATGTTTTAGTTAGCCATTTTTCCAGTTGAAGATTATGCGCTACTTCTTTTGATTTAAAGTTCAAATTGGCTAAACCCAATTTAGGATAATTTTATATATATTAACAATCATTGATTTCGCAGGTTGTGGTAGCAATTTTTTAAATCTCGATCGTGAGCTCGACATGAATACTAACTTCATTATATATATATATATATATATATATATATATATATATTTATAAGTCTTAAAGGTAATTCATGCGATAGACTTATTGTCCTTTATGGTGTCTCTTCATGTGCTATTCAATAGTCTGCCGCAGATGTGCCTCGAATTGTTGGCACATTTGCTTTAGAGAATATGATTATATACATCGAGCCACATTGCCAAAGATTACACAAATTTTAAATTAAGTTAGTTTTTACACTGGTGGAATTTTAGATGCGCTCAAACAGTACGAAAGTCTAAGGCGTTAGTGTTAGCTTAATCTATAATGAGCTCCACTCAGTGAACTTTCACGGAAAGACTAAGACCGCGATCATGAATTTAGTTTTACCAAAATTTAACCCAGTGAAATCACCCTTTTCCATTTTATTAAACTGATTTTGATGCATGCTTATATACCAATATATAAGTAGATTTAGGATTTAGTGATAGCTACTACTGATACAAAGTGAGTAAGCACAGAACTCGCGCATCAATGTGATTAAACCTTTTCTGTTGTGGAATGTATCATCTTCATTGATCCTATATTGAATAACTTATTATTAGGCAGGCCATGCCTATATACATAAATTCACGTACATTATTACTTTCAGGATCACTTATGTATATATATATATATATATATATATATATATATATATATATATATATATATATATATATATATATATAACATGTTTTATTACGATTATCACGCAAAATGAGATTATGTGTGTTAATTTAGACTAGTCTATAAAGCAGGTTTTAAAAAAGGATTCCATTCTTCTTCTTATTGATAGCTATACTTTCATGAAAATTATGAAATTGTTACTGGTTACAGAATCCTTTTTATCCTAAAATTGAATTGTTTGTTAATCTCTGCAGATTTAATAAATATTGGTATAATATCACGTTGTCAAAGATTGTACGTGAAGTCGAATCAACCACTGCTTTTAGGCATATACCTATAGGAGATTGTACTAACTACTTTTCCGAAATATCTTTCCCATTATCTTCTATTGGTTTATGATGTAATGCTAGCACTTGCGAATTGGAATTCTGCCAAGACATAACGCATACATTTTTGGATGACGCGTTTGTTCCTGAAGACTTCGACTTTTCCTCTGGGTCGCATGTGAACTGACATTCAATTTGAAATGCCAAACCGAATTCAAAAACGCATGTATTTAGCAACACGGAAAGCATAATTATGATGCACACTCAATATTTTAAATTTACGCCTTGAAATGAATCATTATGTTGACATTTGAATTAAGGCAGCCCGCCATACAGAAATACGCAATGCTTTATGCCTACATAGGTAATATGTCGGTTTAAAGTCTATATAACTAACAATATATAAATTAAAAAAATAACAACAATTATTTAAACCATTTTGCTAAAATAATACAAGCACCTGTCCCATTTATCCTTTAAATCAAGTTTGCGAGCTTGAAATAAGCACCAATCCCGTTATATTTAACCAGTCGTCGAACAACATAACAAAACTACCGCCAGCCGCAACGCACTGACGCGTTTCGAACTTCCATGATCATCATCAGAGTATGACGGCAAACTGACTATCGAGGATCAAACCGCATTGAATATATGGAAATCAAATTAAGATATGCGGCTCTCACCTCTAGCAGTCTCGCATACATTGAACTTGAATGGAAATGTCGGCTGCACAATTTCTATGCAGTTTGATCCTCGATAGTCAGTTTGCCGTCGTACTCTGATGATGATCATGGAAGGTCGAAACGCGTCAGTGTGTTGCGGCTGGCGGTATTTTTGTTATGTTGATCGACGACTGGTTAAATACAATGGGATTGGTGTTTACTTCAAGCTCGCAAACTTGATTTAAACAATTTCTATAATTTATCAATATAAATATGGAGATAATTAATATAGTGACACATAACCTTGCTATAGAGACATTTCCATGCCGCAAAGATAAGAATGTTTATATCATGATTAAAATATCATTTTCCTCATTTGTGGTAACAATGGAATGTAGTTTTGATAAAAATTGAACGTATTTCTACATTTAAAATAAATATAAAAAAGAAAAAGAAAACTTGACATGTGTAAACAGAAACTTAGGCACACGATCACATGTGTTACTTCAAGTTAATGCTCAGTTTATATACAAATTTGTATTAATTAAGCGCTTTGTATGGGATACATCACAGGTTAAATCGTCAGCCCCACTCTCTCTCTCTAATTTTTCAAATATTAAATTGAGAACACACGCAAATCCGTTTGATCTATAGTGTGCTTACTCGATTAACTAGTTCCACGGAGATGTTTTGTATGTCCATTTTTAATTGTGTCATACAAAATTGCGTTTTTTTAAAGTTTTCTATAAAATTCGAAGTAATCCTTAAATAACATCAATGCCTATCCGGATATGCAACACTTTTTATATATAACTAATGTATATTTGCAGCGTATAGATTCATTCTTAATGGAAATGGAAATTTTGTTAGTTGTCTTCTCCTGGTGCATAATTTAACATTAAAATTCATGGATTTTTTCGCATTCGGCACTTGTAGCTATTTAAATTTTTTTCGGCGATGTGTAATTACGTATTCCAGATAAAAGCAACAGGTTTCTTTAGTTTATCATAGCAACTAGCATAATCATGTCCACGTGCATTGGCACCAATGACATTGTTGTCAGACTCGATTGCAAAACAACTAATCAAATGCAGAAAGAAATGGCGTATTAATGGATAGGTGAGTAACAGTAACACGAAAAGGTTGCACTTTAATGAATTCAGCCTCGAAACCTAAAAATGACCTAAATTAAGCATCAAATAATTACTTGAGAGGTGTCACTAGACTCGCAATATAAAAGATAGGCTGACAGATGGTCACAATTAAGGACAAACTCATTGGCGAATTTTAAATTATAAACAATTTGAAAAGAATGACACAGAGAGAGAGAGTACACGAGAAAGAGTGAAGAATTATATTTCTCAGCAGGAAAGGTATTCATTCTAATGCAATTTAAATTAAATAAATCTGATGACATGCATAAGTTAAGAAATTATTTCTTTTGTACTCCAATAAATTGAACTCAATAAACTAAAGACGAAGAAAAAATACAAATGATTAATAAAACCCTACATTAAAACTGAAGAAAAATCAATTCATTATATAATGCTTGGCTTATACTGTCAAATGTATGTATATAAAGAGAACGGTGTTTATATCAAGATCGCAATCTTGATTTAAATAATTGTTATCAACACTCGCGCAACCAATTTTCGCTTAATAAGAAATGAAAAAAAATAAATGCACAAATGCATAGTGGTCAAAATGAAAGGAAGAAATTTGAAGAATGATATTAGCAGACACAAAAAATTTAACAGATTTTTAAAATATTTAATTAAATGAGGTTTGCTGACTTTAAATAAAAACTAATCTGTACCGAAACAAGTCGTTCGACATGAAATAACTACCATTTGTCACAATGAAAGACAAATAATCGTATGAAATATTTTCTCTTGAATAGATTGACAAAAATATTAGTCATATATTCTAGGCTGCCGCGAACTAACACATACACAATTGTACATTAGAAATAGAGAATCTCGTAGCAAGTTTACCTACGACCATAAGAATATGCCAGTCTGAGTAGATTTAGACGATTATCGATTTCGATGGCAGTGGTAATGATTATTTAAGTCGAGTTTGTGAGCATGATTTAAACAATATTTCCATTAAGTATACATTTCTCAGCATAAATTATGCGTCATATAGTTTAGAAAAGGAAAATCATCCAGTAGAGCGGTTTCGTTCTTATTTGGCACTCTTCACAAACGGCCCATATATTGTCGTGGACATGGCTCGAACTTTAGTACGTCCGCATCTGTGACTCTAACAACTGAGTTACTCAAGTATGTATTAGGTGCTGCGAACTCAGTAACAAATTAGTTCAGTTGTGACCAGAAGGATAAACCAAAGACAGCAGGAACTGAAAGTATAATCTCATGCACATTCGCTTCGTGCTTACTGGAGACTCATCAGTAAGAGCCGGTATTATTCATGATGCTCAATCTACCATAGTTCTTAACAGTTAAATACTGTTTGTTGCGGGAACTAATATATATGCAAGTGTGTATTAGGTGTTGCGAACCTAGTAACAAATTAGTTCAGTTGTGACCAGAAGGATAAACCAAAGGCAGCATGAAAGGAAAGTATAATCTCATGCACATTCGTTTCGTGCTTACTGGCGACTCATCAGTAGGAGCCGGTATTACGCTCCTTAACCACTATATATTTGGGTGAAGAATGTGGAATAATAGGACAGTACAATCTCCTAGACGAATGTGTAAACCTGCAATAGTGAAACTAAAAAAAAATATAAAGTCTTCGACCTTTTCGTTACTATAATGTTGGTATCGGTTACTGACACAATAGCCATAGTGTGAGTATCCTTTACACACTCGGTATATATATTACATAGTGTGAGTTAGCGTTGAAGTCGCATTGTCGTAGTCTTTATATGATTTTAGCTTCACTATTGCAGGTTTACACATTCGTCTAGGAGGTTGTACCGTCCTATTATCCCACATTCTTCACCCCAATATATAGTTGTTAAAGAGCGTAATACGTGCTCCTATGAATGAGTCGCCAGTAAGCACGAAACGAATGTGCATGAGATTACACTTTCCGTTCATGCTGCCTTTGGTTTATCCTTCTGGTCACAACTGAACTAATTTGTTACTAGGTCCGCAACACCTAATACACACTTGCATATATATTAGGTCTCCGCAACAGACAGTATTTTACTGAGTTACTCGCCTATATACAAGCGTTTCGCGCATACTAGAGACACATTGATGGAATCCGGCACCACTCGCTAAGCCTGTAATACCCCCCTGAAAACATTGGATAGATACTGAGTGGGGATATTTCAGATTGCGCTGCCCAACTGCCCCTAATTTGGTGACTAAATGTAAATTGTGCTTGTGTAGCAGTTTCGGCTTCTACTGATGTGTCTCAAATACACACTAAAAGAACTCTACCCGAGACTATACATTTTGTTTGGACTGATTGGCAGGAACTCTGCTCCTAATAGAAAAAAAATTTCCTAGCTATGTCATACCCAATACATAGATAGTATGATGGGTTGAAATTTCATACAATTGGGCACAAATCAAGTTTGCGCACATGAAATAGACACCAAACCGATCTTTTATTATGTCGCGCAATTACTTATTCGATTATAGTTTAATTTCATTTCAATTTTAATGTGATTCCCTCCAACCAGTGTATACTCATTTTTAGGCCTCAATAAGAAACCAAATTACCATTTAATAAAAGAGAGCAGGCACCCTATATTCGAAGTAACCAACATACTGACACTTGCATGGTCAGTATGACCTGATTTTTATCGTTCTGCGTGACGATAAGTGATTAATATTATAATTTACAACACAGGATATTGAAACTGTCCAGCTTAAAACATCTCGAGTTTACGCTCATGTGCATTCGCCAATCCACACTGTGAGTAACACCATGCGAAATAGTGACGTGCAATTGCTTGTTACTATAAGCAAGCTGGAGTATGTAGCATGCAATTGAAAATTGCAACATCTTATATCTTTGGTAGGCATTTGACTGTGTTGCACTAATGTTTCTACGTCTGTCTCTCGATAAACCGCTATAAAATCAATAAAAACTACAAATTTGTGCGTTAGTGCGCTCTCGGAAGTGGTACAATAATGTATTTACTTTTAAATACTGTTTGTTGCGAAGACCTAATATATATGCAAGTATGTATTAAGTTTTGCGAATCTAGTAAAAAATTAGTTTAGTTGTGACCAGAAGGATAAGCCAAAGGCAGCATGAACGGAAAGTATAATCTCATGCACATTCGTTTCGTGCTTACTGGCGGAAATTGTTGTAATTCTCAATTTGGGTGAACTTTATCATAAATTTATATCCATCAGGTTGGTATCATGTACCGACTCGGAAACCATAGTGTTAGTATCCGGTACTCATCGATTTCAAAAAAGATATCAGTTACTATCACAATAGCCATAGTGTTAGTATCCTTTACAGACTCGGTATATATATTATATAGTGTGAGTTAGTATTGAAGTCGTATTGTCGTTGAATTCAGATTATGTTAGCTTCACTATTACAGGTTTACACATTCGTCTAGGAGATTGTACCGTCCTATTATTCCACATTCCTCTACCAAATATATAGTGGTTAAAGGGAGTAATACCGGCTCCTACTGATGAGTCGCCAGTAAGCACGAAACGAATGTGCATGAGATTATACTTTCCGTTCATGCTGCCTTTCGTTTATCCTTGTGGTCTTAACTGAACTAATTTGTTACTAGGTTCGCAAAACCTAATACATACTTGAATGTATTTACTTGTAAGTAACTTGACATCCTAAAAGCCCCGGTGAGTCTCAGCTGAGCACATACCACACAATCGAAGTTTCGAGTAAATTGATTATAAAAAGAGCCGAGCAAATGCTTGAAAAATCAGCTCTAAAATTAAAATGTGATGTAGAAACGTAACTAACTATTTAACGTAAATTTAACAGAACAATTGAGCACTGCTTCATATGCAACTCTCACAAAAAATTATAAATCTATCGCTATGTACGCTGGAGTATGAGCCATGCTGTTTGACTTTCTCAGAGTTCTGTTGCTGATTTTAAGGGGTGGGGTGTTTTACATCGAAGTCTGCTTGGAATGATAAATCTATTGGCTTAGTGTTTATTCCATTCGAAGCAAGAGTACAACGTACAACGAAATTATTATAATCAAGGTTGCGGTCTTGATATAAACACCTGACCCATTAATCACTTACATATGTCAGTATAAACTAAGAATTGTATAGTGTAGAAAAGGCAATTCATCCAGTAGACCGGCTTCGTCCTTATTGGGAACGACGAAATTTTCACTGTTCTATTCAAGAAATGGTTACACTGTAACGAATTCATATAAAATGATGCCAACACAAGAAAAGTCGTCTCGCGAGCAAATTTAAACTTTGAACTTACGTGACGGCTATTATATTTATAAACTCTTCGTCGAGGAGAACATATATATATATATATATATATATATATATATATATATATATATATATATAGATAGATAGATAGATAGATAGATAGATAGATATGTGTGTGTGTGTATTAGGTTTCTGCCTATTTTATTTAAAAGCATCTGAAAGATGTGCCGAAGTCAGTATGAACAACGCTTTTAATCACCTGATCTGCGTTTTGACTAACGCAGCTTTCATCAAAATATTTCGGCCTTGCTTACCGTAGGCCTTCATCAGTTGCATTTCACGAAACAAATGAAGCAAGTGATGAAGGCCTACGGTAAGCAAGGCCGAAATATTTTGATGAAAGAAAATTACTGGAACAATGAAAGCTGCGTTAGTCAAAACGCGGATCAGATAATTACAATTATTCCAGGTGCACATCAAGGCAACTCCTTCAACGCTTTTAATCTCCTGTACATAAGCGTTAAATGTTTACCAACGGATCCAAAATGGGAACCATCAAAACGCTCTAAACCAAATATATAGCTTGTCGAGAAAAATGGGACCAATAAGCAGTCAATCATTAGATTCTTCAAATCATACCCGCAAATTTTATTTAAAGCAGACTTGTTGATTTTTACAAATTAGAGCAATATTAACGCAAAATTAAGAAGATGGTAGTGCAGATGGCAGTCATACCTACCCTCACACACTGTGTATTACCTGTGTTCTGTAAAGACAACATAAATTTTGCCGATTCAATTTTGTTCGTGTGTAGCCGACTAAAATATTTGCCTTCGATATTTAGACTAAATACCTGAGCACACCGGCGGTAATACCTGCAGCTCAGCTTTCAGGGTGGCCCAGTTTGAGCCACCAACTAGCACGAAAAGCATCTCTGAGAGAAAATCCACATTTATGCTAGTCCTTTATGAACCAACTTACTGCCAGGTACGCCGTGTTAATTGCACGAGGAAATGAGTTGTGCATTGACAGCTGGATATGCCTTTGCTGAAAACATCCCTCGGATTTTAGTAAAAAAAGAACCACTCGTATTGAATTTTTGCAAAATAATGCTATTTTATTTGCCTCTCGCCAATTGCCATAGAAATTCTCGTCATCTGTATTTTATTAATCAGATTTTTAAATAATTTTGTGATTGAAAAATTAATAGTCCTTGACGATGTTTACCAATACTCGTGGCCACAACGAAATTCACCACTGAGTAATTTGAATTATATTAATCCCACATTATTAATTAGCGCATGACAGCGCCAGCGCACTGAATACAGTCGTTGTTCATAGAACTCATAATTCATATTACCTTTTTTTAGAAGACAATCCTTTGGTTGGACTATGGCCTCTTCCGTATTGAGCAACTCGATGGTAGTAACAGCGATTGTATTCACACACATGTTTACATCCAGTATGTTTTTACAAGATTATGATCAAGCTCGATGTGACAAAGTTAAATAATGACAAATGTTGATTATTATTATCCTCGAGGCTTTTTACTGGTAAGTGAAACTGATTTCTTTCCCATGCAAAACGGGTGGAAAAATTTTTGTGCAGTTGCACAATATGCAAAAAAGCACCATCTCGTAAATGGATTAATCTGCGAACTCAGATTTGTTGAATTTTAAGTCTGATTCTCAAGGGCTGTATGAACTTACCTGATTTACATGATATATACCTGCAAATGCCTTCGATTTGGCAATGCAGACTGAGCAATGCACTTTCTAAATTATAAAATTGAAAAAAATATTGCGCTCAGTTTGACACAATTTAGTACATTTATAGCATTTATTAAAAAGGTCATATTTGGCGTTAAACTGATGAAATCATTTAAACGCTACTTTTAATTAGCATTCCCTTTACCCACATAGTTACGCATGCATTGTATCTGACTGGAAATTTCTATTACATAATATCTATGCAGTCTCGAAAATAACATTTTTGCAGTATCGGCCAAATTTGTATATGTTACATAATTAAACAATCATCGATTACACGAGAAGTGGTTACAAATATTCATTTCCATTTTGCGAACTAGGGATAAACACTAATACATTTTACTTATATATTCGTGCAATATAGTAGAGCTACAATCAGTCGCTTGTATTGACGCGTTTTGACCCAACATTGTACTTTACATTGGAGACAGCAAACTGATTAACGAAGATCTAAGGCCAGTAAAATAAGAAATACGGCTCTTTCTCTTCCTTTGTGTTCTGATGATGACAATAGAAGGTCGAAAGGCGTCAGTACGAGCGACTGATAGCAGTTTGCTACGCTTTCAATCTCTGTAAATAAAATAGGATTGATTTCCACACCAATTTCGCAAACTTAATCCAATTAATTCCCGTCGTCCCAGCATAATAAATGATTAATTAGCTATTGTTCCGTTGGTAAGTATTTAAGACGAAATATCGTTGTTTTAAGTCGCAACCTCAATCCCACTAACGAGGTGCTGTTCATAAAGATGAAACCCTCGTCTCGTAAACGATCTTCCGTTTGAACTACGATTATTTAAAATATGCGCCCTATAAAGCATAGCTTTTTTCAATCAGTTCACCTGTTATCAAGCAGTCTGGGTTTCTGACACATTTTAAACATTCGCGTAGAATATTTATTACGTTTAATTTTTTCCACACGCCTGACTTTTAACCAGAGATATTTATCGTGCTCGTCTGCGACAGGTCAAACGCTAATCTCTCCTCCGGTCCGAAAAAAAACATTCTTGTCAGTTATCTGATCTGTTCTGACACGCAACTGATTGAATCTGGGCAGTGAACGTCAGACCATGCGAGTGCACAGCAAAAAGTCTTGACCAGACGGCATTCATGCAACACAAGTGCACAGAACTTTAGTTTGTGCATTATTCTTTGTTATTTTTTATGACAAATCGTGTTCTTTTATGAGCAGAAAATCAAGTAAACTATTTCATTTTAGCCCTGTGTCTTTTATCAATATATGCGACTAATTGGAGTAACAGTAAGTAGTATTAACACTATTGAAATAGGTGAACTGCACATGATATGCCAGTTTGGTCAGGAGAGTTATAAAGCAGAATTACTTATAATTTCATTTGCCGAAACGATTGTGCGTAGTTAGCTAGACACTTAGGTCTGGAGAGAGGCTGTGTAGACTCCATCTAAAGGAAAGGCTAACCAAGAAACTTCAGTTAGTATACAACAGAAAATTGTGTTTAGCGCGCGGCAATGTGACACATTAGTTAGAGCGACAGACTATAAAATTAATAGAATGAAGAAAAATATTACTTAATCTGCGTTTTAACGAACATTGGTTACGTGGGTGGTGACATCAATTGTTAAAATCATTTTATGTTCTTCATATGAACACCAATCCCGTTATGAAGCTACCTTCGTCAGTATAAACTAAGAAATGTATTTTGTAGAAAAGGTAATTCATCTGGTAGCTTTGTTTCTTCAATATATATTTCGGCGGCCTTCGACGGCCTTTGGCGGCCATCTTCTTCAATTCACTCATTATCACAAGTTTTGGAAAACTAATTAATGTAGTAAACACGATATTTTCTCTAGCCATATCATTTTTACTTCTGACTGACTTTTCATTAGATGCCTGAGTGTGCGTATATATATATATATATATATATATATATATATATATATATATATATATATATATATATAATGAAAGTCAGTCTGATGTATAAAATGATATGTGGCTAGATGAAGACTGTGCTTACTTCTATTAATTAGTTTTCTAAAAACTTGTGATAATGAATGATTTGAAGAAGATGGCCTCCGAAATATATTGCAGAAAGCAATATACCAGATGAATTACCTTTCTACACTATACATTGCTAAGTTTATACTGACAAAGGTATCTTTATAATAGGATTGGTGTTTATATTAAGAACACAAAATAATTTAAACAATTGATGTCACCACTCGTGTAACCAATGTTCGTTTAATTATTGAAATGTTCAATTCAATAACAATTCCCCAGATAACGTGATCTGTATAACAATGACATTTTAGTATTGGTTATTTGGAACTTTGGATCTAGAGATGCTACGTAGACCCCTTCCAAAATGAAAAGCTTACCAAGAATCATGAGTTTGCATATAACTGAAATATTTTTGTAGCGTGCGACAGGGTGACACGATGGTTACGTCAACATACTCCGAACACTGTCCGCGGCAAATTCTTGCTAGTACGTGATGAGTTCCCAATTAAGAAGAACCCGTCTATAGTATAAATTGTCATTTTTACTCTATAAAATTCTTAGTTTATACTGACATATGCAGGTAATTAATGGGTCAGGTTTTTATAGCAGGTTCGCAACCTTGATTATAGTAAAAGTCATCACCACCCGCGTAACCAATCTCGTTTATGTATTGCGGTGGTTTGTTCATTATTCAGTTTGCCACCTAACTCTGATGATGATCATGGAAGGACGAAATGTGAATATCCCTAGTTTGGCTGTGAATGAAGAACGGTTTATCCGTTGGATTCAGCATAACTTCTGAACCATAATATAATTTTAGTGAAGAAATGTGAGAAAATTTGGCGATGACATCTCTAATACTTATGTGTATTCGAAATTAGCATATACTGTATTAACCAATGCGAATCAAAAGACATCTGTCTAAATATAATATGTGCCAAACCCACAAAGTTTACCGACGCTATGCTTTTAGAGGAAGCTTTTCTGATTTTTTATATTATGACGTTAAAGCATATCTTCCAGAATTTTGTCCTGATGATAAACAGAGCAGGCAAAAATGCAAAGACTAATGTAAATATAAGCTACATCCTACCAATGTCGTTTAATTTCATAAATGTTCATTTCAATACCACTTACACATCTAACCTGGTATCTGTTCTATAATGAACGATTTTGGATGGTTAAGTAGAAATTTAGATCAAAAGGGATGTTAGATAGACTCTGCCTCAAGGAAAGGCTAACCAAGTACCATTCATTAGTATATAATTGAAAATTGTGTGTGGTGTGTCGCAGGGTGGCTTAGTGGTTAGAGCTCCAGATTCCGTAGCAGACGAGTCCAGGTTCAAGCTCTGCCCACGGTCAATTCTGTCCAGTATGTGATGAGTTCCTAATAAGGACAAAATCGGTCTACTGGATGAATTGCCTTTTCTACACCGTACAATTCTTAATTTATAACGACAATTGTAAGTAATTAAGCAAACATTGGTTGCGCGGGCGGTGATAACAATTATTATAATCAAGGTTGTGATCTTGATATAAGCATCTGGCCAATTAATTACTTACATATGTCAGTATAAACTAAGAATTTAATAGTGTAAAAAGGGTAATTCACCTAGTAGACTCGTTTCGTCCTTATTGGGAACTCATCACGTACTGGTCGGAATTTGCTGCGAACAGGGCTTGAGCTTAGGAATAACTACTTCAGGGTCTGTTGCTTAAACCAACGTACCACCCTGCTGCATGCCCCAAAAATGCTTCAGTTATATATTAATTCATTTTTCTTGTCAAGCTTTTTATTTTGGCGAGAGTCTTCCAAATAATCAATACCAAACTGTCATTGTTGAACAGACCACGCTACCTGGGGAATTGTTATTGAATTGAACATTTATATAATTAAACGAACATTGGTTACGCGGGTTGTGACATCAATTGTTCAAATTATTTTGCGCTCTTGATATAAACAACAATCCCTTATGAAGACAGTATAAATTAAGCAATGCATAATGTAGGAATGAAAATTCATTCAGTAGCTTTGTTTCGTCAAGATATTTCGGCGGCTTTTGGCGGCTATCTTTTGCAGTTCACTAATTATCCAAAGTTTTGGAAAACAAATTAATAAATTTAATATATCCTTAAATCAAATTTTAGAGCTTGAGACAAATACCAATCTACTGTACCGAACCAGGCATGCAACAAATTAAATCTATCGATAGTTAAAGATTCTAACGTGTTTTATCCTTTCATGATCATTACTGGAGCTGAACGACAAACTAACTAACGAGGATAGAATTGCAATTCATATATAAGGGAAGCAAAATTTAGCATGTGGTTCTCATTTTAATTAGTTTCCAAAACATTGTATTTGAGTGAAAGTTCAGTCGAAAATTTAAAAAAATGGACCAATTAATGTTTTCGAAAGCTGCAAAAACGTTAACATTAGTGACTGCATAGAAATTGTGCGTCCGATATTTCCAGTCAAGTACAACGTATGCGAGACTACTAGAAGTGAGAGTCACATATCTTTGCTTTCCATATATATACGCATTGCGGTTTGATCCTCGCTAGTCAGTTTGTCGTCGTACTCTGATGAGATTCATGGTATGTCGAAACGCGTCAGTACATGTGACTGACGATAGTTTCGCTATGTTATTCGACAACTGAATAAATACAATGGGATTGCTGTTGACTTCAGGCTCGCAAACTTTATTTGAAGTAATATGGGTTAAACTAGTCAGCAGGAACGGAAAGTATTATCTGCTGGAGTAAAAGTGTTCAGAAGTATTTGTATATCTCAATTTTGGTGAACTATAGCTTACCTAGAAATCCATTGTGTTGGTACCATGTACCGACTCTGTAACTGCAATGTTGGTACCATCACCTATTCGACAACTATAGTGTTGGTATCAGATAATGACGAAATGCACAAAGTGTTGGTAAACTTATAGTCTCGGTATGTATATATATATATATATATATATATATATATATATATATATATATATATATATATATATATATATATATAGTATATATATATATATATATGCTATATATACATATATATATATATATATGTATATATATATATATATATATATATATATTATATCTTGTGAGTTTTCTTCGAAGTCGCATTGTCAAACACTCAATATGAAGTTATCTCTACCACTGCCTGTTTACACATTAGTACAGGAGATTTTAACGTCCAATTTTCCCACATTACTCACTCAAATATATAGTGCGTATAGAGCGTAATAACAGCTTCTGCTGAGGAGTCACCAGTAAACACGAAATGAATGTTAACATGCGATTGTAATCTCTGTTCATCCTGACTTTGGTTCACCCTTCTGTTCATATTTGAACTAATTTGTAACTAGGTTCGCAACACCCAATACATGATCGCATATATATTATTTCTCTGCAATAAACTGTGCACAAATGTAATTTTGGATAATTGGATAGTGCAATATTCAACAATTATTTTTAAATGTTTCTACAATATTTCTAGGTATGTTTTGCAAACGATACAGAGTATACTCACATGGCTTAATGTAAAATGATACAAATTATTGATTGTTTGGTCGCCTTTGCGGAATAAATTAGGATCTCTTATTCTGTAAATTGAGCTCGTGGCTGCGGCTGCTACAGTGACCAAGTTAGTTTGCTCTACTATACAATGTCCAACTATACTTGCCTTCTATTTAATGTCACATCGCCTGTTAATAGAGAATGTTACCCTACCTATGCTTTCAGATTTAAGACGAGTGATTTATCATGCATAATTTCTACACATTGGTAGAACATCAAAAGACGCTTGGACTACTGCTCTGGCGCTTTAACTGGAAAAAACGTCATTCAATAGTGCCAACTTCTCAGACACCTTTCAAGTGCCAACTTCTCAGACACCTTTCAAATATTCCATCAAACACAAATACAACAGCCATTGTTCCTGCGAAATTATGAAACTAACCAATTTTCCCTTAACTTTTTGGAAAACAAAATAAATTAGAATGATTACCGATATTTAATCTTAAAATTGATAACGGCCGTATGCCAAATACCACATTTGCACTCGTGGGTAACTAATTGAATTAGAAGCCTATCAGTATTGTTGATTTGACATTTACAATCAACAAAAACTCGAACGAATTACTTGAGTAAAAACCGATCTCTAAATGTTTGCTTTAAATTGAAATGTTGACAGGACCTGATAAGATACTCGATCGTGTATTTACATCAAATTTGAAATAATGACATTTGCCAAATAACGCTAAATTTAACGTTTTCTTTTTTATTCAATTTTAACGTCAAATGGCCACAAATCCTGTTTTTCTTTACAAAACGAGTATAATAATAATAATAATTCATGTTTATTTTTTTGTGTTTGGGTGCTTCTACTTTAGAACGCCCATTCGTGAAGATAACAACAAGTCATTTATCAGATCTTTGTCGGCCTCATGTGTCAATGAGCCAAATATCTACGTCGCAGAACGAAGGTTAATGAGCGACCATTGGTGTTTGTAGAAGGTGAATCCAATTATAATTTTCAACCGCACACTTCGCGACTGTCTGATTTTTATCAGAAAAGGGAGGAATACAATAATGCAAACACACACACACAAACGTTCACCTACACATACTTCGGCAAGATTAGAATTTACTGCATACACAATTTAGACCAAGCTGCTACATTCAACTGTTAGCTTCTGCAACAATTAAGCCCTTGCTGTACGGTGTTTTTTGGTCGTACCATCAGTTCTACTTATCTTTGACAGATTCCCAGCGCAACAACATACACATGTTTGGGTGGTTTGAATAAGCCGGATTGATTCGCTCTGACGACGGATGGTTTTCCCACAAACTAGCCGTGATTAGTGGAACGATAAAAAATAGCATATTATTTATCGTCAGTATCTTTATATATGAAGTTCATTCATAAAAAAACGCATCATACATAATTTGTGGCAGAACTATGCTCAAGATGAGGTCGATTATTTTACGCACTAGTTGAAATTGCACATAATTTTTATTTATTTTACATGTAACTCTTTAAATTTTCTAATTTGTGGCAAAAACATGTATTTGCGTTTTACTTTATACCAATTCGAAATGTTGTATTATATCTATGGGTTAAAATTATTTTGAATATAGGCTCTACTTATTTTACAATATAATATGTATATATATGTATATGTATATGTATATATATGTATATATAATAATAATAATATGTAAATAAATAATAATAATAGCTAATAATAATAATAATATGTAATAATAATAATAATAATAATAATAATATGTAATAATAGTAATATGTATGTAATAATAATAATAATAATATATGTAAATAATAATAATAATAATAATAATATTTAAAAGAGTGTTAAAGTTCTTCTTTCGTCATTGTTATTATTATCTTTCTATTTAAAAAAATTATTAGTTTTAATTTTTAGTCACTTAATATTATTTCATTAATTTAATGTAAATTCTTATGCATTAATTTTTATTTCTTTACATAAATGTATACTTATTCATTCATTCACTTTTGTCAGCTAATTGTTAGGCTAATTAGTTTATTTTATTCACTTATATAATAGAAAATCTACTTTTGAATAGTTTAATTGTGATCCACGTAAATTTTTCATTTGTCTGTAGTTTTTGTCTTCCCGTTCTACTAAATAACGTGTTTGCTAGCCAAAGTGATGGTTTGATGTCTTATCTTATAGACGTTGTATTACTGAACACAACTTTCATCAATTCAACCATCGCATTTGAAAATTTTCAAATAGTGCATTATTCGACTGACAAACTCTGTTTACTTGTCAAAATTTATTTGTTTTCAGCTTCGTTCGTGCAAATCATTTAGACGGAAATAATTGGCTTTCCTATTGTTTGTCTTTGCTCGTGGCTTGTTAGCCAAACCTATGTGATGTTGATGATGACGATGGTGGTGGTGGTTGTGGTGTCATGGGGGCATAATTTTGTCATGCTTTAAAATGGTTTTTAAATTAAACAAACCTGAATTTACGTGAAGACATGACATACCACCTATTGCGTTAAATAAATCGGCTAATTCCCAGTTCAAAGCAAATCAGTTCAAAACCACAGGGTTCGTGTTTAGTTTAACATATCTGTATACGTTCAACAAGTACAAACGATATCTGACACAAGTCTAACGTGAGTCTCTAGGTGCGTGTCTTTGTATGTGTGTGATCGTGATTCTTCCCTATTCAATTTTTTAATAAAATAATGAGCAGATAATGCAAACAATGTTGTTTGATTCACTGAATTATATGTATAAAATATTGGTTCAAAATATAAATACCTAGACGAAGATTTTGAAATCCCTTATATAAACTGCAGAATTGCTTATTTATTTTCGAATCTTTAGTGCCGCATGACTCTGATCGATTCTAGCCAATTATAATTTAACTTTTTGAAATTTGCTGATCATGTGTAAATATTTTAAAACGCGATTATTAAATTTTAAAAAATGGTTGCGACCTTGTTATAAACAACTGATCCATTATGTACATACATTTATTAGTATAAACTAAGTATTGTGTAGTTTAGAAATGGAAATTCGTCCAGTAGACTGGTTTCGTCTATTGTTGGAACTCATCACTTACCGTCCAGAATTTGCCGAGGACATGGTATGTCTGCTTCTGAACATGGTGCTCTAACCACTGACCCACACGGCCACACTGTGCGGCAGTGCGGGTGGTGATAACTGTTACTGTAATAAATTGTGCAATCTTGATATAAACACCAGCCCCATTATTTACACACGTTTGTCAAAATAAATTAAGCATTGCAGAATAGAGAACGGTTTCGTCCTTATTGGGAACTCATCACGTTCTGTCAAGAATTTGCCGCGTAATGGCAAAGGTTCGTGTCCTGTCCGCGGCAAATTCTGGCCAGTACGTGATGAGTTCCCAATAAGGACGAAACCGGTCTACTGGATGAATTGCCTTTTCTACACTATACAATTCTTAGTTTATAATGACATATGTAAGTAATTAATGGGTCAGGTGCTTATATCAAGACCGCAACATTGATTATAATAAAGGATTCATTTTTGTTCTCAGTGCTGTCCTTCTTGTTGTGGATTTGACCGCATTTTTCTTGTGCGGGACAATTGATAGCACTCATAGGTCCATTATCAGATGATGTAATTTTTGGCCTCAATTGATGGGTTCTCACTTGTCCCTTCTTCTTTAAGCCATCAATTAGCTGATTGTCTGAAAAGGACGTTGGAACAAGATTTTCGGGTTCGAAAATTTGGAAAAAGAACAATGGAAAATCTTGTTCCAACGTCCTTTTCAGACAATCAGCTAATTGATGACTAAAAAGAAGAGATAGTAAAGCTCAGTGAATATATCATCAGATATAATGCTATCAGTGGTTATATTGTTATCGCCCGCGCAACCAATGTTCGTTTAATTATATAATACCGTGATTGTTCAAATATACCACGCTTAACAGCACAACTTATTTCCTATAAACTAAATTTATTTACTTGAATTCTAACGAACCACTGCCTCTCTTATTCAGATACATGTCCTTTTGTAGTCACCAGACATAAATTTGTTTAACAAATCTGAGACAGAGCTTAAAGGAAAATAGTTTAGGTAAATTTATCTATATTCAGATTCTTCTCTACCAATGTAAACCAAACATACATAGTAGTCAGGGCTAGAGTGTTTGGATTTACTAGAGTAACAGGTATTCAGAAATAGTTGTAATTCACAACTTCGGTGAGCTAAAATGTACATTGATATCCGTCATGTTAGTACCATTTACCTTTTCGGTATTGTAAAGTTGGTATCGGTTACTGTCACAGAAGCCATAGTGTTAGTACCCTTTACAGACTCGGTATATAAATTATATGGTGTGAGTTAGTGTTGAAGTCGAATTGTCGAAGACTTTATATGATGTTAGCTTCACTACTGCAGGCTTACCCATTCGTCTAGGAGATTGTACTGTCCTATTATCCCACATTCCTCACCCAAATATATAGTGGTTAAAGCGCGTAACACCGGCTCCTACTGATGAGTCGCCAGTAAGTACGAAACGAATGTGCATGAGATTATACTTTTCGATCATGCTGCCTTTGGTCTTTCCTTCTGGTCACAACTGAACTAATTTGTTATTAGGTTAGCAACACTTAATACATACTTATATATATATATATATATATATATATATATATATATATATATTAGTTCCATAGCAACAAAGAGTATTTATATGGTAGTCATCAAATAGGTTAAAATCAGAAAAAGGAGATTAACTAATAGGCGGATAAACCTTACCAGTTTCTGCATAATATGTCTTACAAATATTAATCAGGAATAAATATAATTATTTTACGATACTGAGTATTGCATAATTAGCTGGTCTATGTTGTGACTAACACAGAATTGTTCTCAGCTCCTCTTTTAAAAATAAATATTTCTGAAAGCATTGCTGGTACCATTCAGCAGTTCTCAGTTCATGAAAAGTCTTAGAAACAAACTTGCCATCAAATTAGTACAGTTGTGACCAAAAGGATAAACCAAAGACAGCATGAACGGAATGTATAATCTCATGCACATTCGTTTCGTGCTTGAGATTATACTTTCCGTTCATGTACTAATTTGTTACTAGGTTCGCAACACCTAATACATACTTTACTTTACTTTACTGCGGCTGACTCCTTTTAGAGGATAAGCCGGCTCCATTTCACGGAGTTTCTTGGGAATTTGATACAAGTGGTGTCCCCTCATCACTCGGCTTTTTGATCGAGGACGCACCTCTAGCCTTTGCACATCCAAGCGCAGTCTGCAAGGCAGCAGTAAGTTGCATGGTTGCCGGTGGCTGTTGAGAGCTCATTCGCCATTCGGAAGTACGGGGTACTGTCCAGGAGTCCATGTAATCCTGTGGCTGTTGTTCCCTTTTGTGGCGGGGAACACACGCCGCGTCATGGTGCCGTCGTCGGGCTCATGTGGTATTTTATAGGAGATCCGATTGCCGGTCGGAAATCCACCACGCCCTGGTGACACCACCGCCATAGCCCCGTTAGCCCATGTACGATCGGCCATCGAAACATGGTTGACACCGTCGTACCTAATACATAACTTTATATATATTAGTTCTTCGCAAAAAAAAACAGTATTAAACTTGCCATCATTTGCTTGTTTCTTAGACTAGTGATGAAATGTGGACTGATGAAGGATATCGACAAATGTATCCGAAATATTTCCGCTTCAATTCGGAACTGAAAGACGTACTGTGTTTGTCACATCACAGATGTGGTAATAAATTTAGTCTAACATTACTAAGCCAAAACTAATAATGGTCTGGAATGATAAAAAAAATACTATTAAATCAAATTACATTTCAAATTAAGATTTTTACGAGTTTTATGAAGAGGGGACTGTTCTGCAGTCACTTAGCAGCCTTAATTATCTAACTTTTAACACTATAAAAGGTTCGTACTACACATTTCGCAAAGCTTACATATACTAACTTATGCATAAACGATTAGTTACTGAGCAACATATTGAAACAGGAGCATATGCCAACGGTAGTAAGTGCAATATTTGCAGCTCGACGGATGCATTCGCTTCGTGCATGTTGGCGTTCCACCAGTAGGAGGTGACATCACGCCCGTGCCACACTTGATATTGTGCTAAATGCATCGGTCTAACAACTTCGGACATAATATGTAGTTAGCCTGATTTATAACAAACGCTTATAGGCATATCACGTAATGCATATTTCAATGCTGTAACAGCGCTGGTCATACTAAATTTAGTATATCCGTCATATTGTATTTGAGCCAATTTGACACTGGTTACGCAAAGCATAATACGTAAATGCACATGTATTAACTCTAGACAACCAAGTAAAAAATAAAATAAAATTTCATTTTACGATGCCATGATTACCACGAAATTTTATAACTGACGTCCATCGGAGTCGTAGTACAAGTCTGCGCTTGAATATCACGAGTTCATAATGGATTTGACTCTCAATTGCTTGATCAAATCCATTATGAACTCGTGATATTCGAGCGCAGACTTGTACTACGACTCCTATGGACGTCAGTTCCGAACTTGACGTGGTGCTACCACTTCTAAAAATGGGATTAGATGTTTCTTGAAGTGTAGTTCTTGTCCAATACGATATCGTTTGCTACTGAGTTCGCCATGCCTAATATGCAATTGCATATCAGTTAATTCACCGAACCTAAGCATATATAACCCGTCCGTGGTGTGTTAAGTATAATTGAGGAGTGCAAATATGATTAATAACTACACTAGCTAATCTTACTAGCTTCAATTCAGTCCCAGAGACCGCATATGAAAATTTACAAGTGTTTTGCCGTAAATCTCAAAGGTGGAACTTCCCGACCTATATAGAAATTTGACGTCTACACGTGATTTGTTGGAAGTGTGTGCAATCATCCATGCAATAGAAGTGAACTCTTCTAAATTATGATGACGATGATAATGATGATATTAATAATACTACTAACAATCACAATAATAATACGGGTTTTCACCGCAAACTATGCTTCCCAATAGTGCGAAATTATAGATGTTATCAGGCACGTGAACCGCGTCAGATTAATAGATGAGTTTAAAAAGTCAATTTTACGGTTAACACAAGAAGAGCGATAAAGTAATAGATATAGAGAATAAGAGAGAGAGTGCGAGAGAGTAGGAATGTGTGATACTGTGAGTAGGCGGGCCGATGCACAGGGACGAGAGAGCAAGTTTATTTAAGTTGAAGTCTCCACCAAAAAAATGAGAAAATGGTGTGATTTGTCAAGTTGGGCGGAGTAGCGCATTTTACGAGAGCTCAACAGGCCCGACCAAATTAGCCCAAAGTCAAACAATCACACTTGCCTATGCCAATCTATTCTTAACTTCATTCCAACTTAGTCAACGTACACTCAGTTAGGATAGTTCGTTGGAATCTCTGCGATGTCCGATATGTTTATGCTTCAAAAAACACAACACAAGTAATAATATACACTGTTTTTCATGCACTCTTAGAAAATGTCTACCTAATTCTCCACTTTGCATATGGTGTTTGTGGCTTAAAATTGTAATCCGTCCGACCAGAAATCAAGAGATGCTATCAAAATTGTACCACGCGCGATGAAAATTTATGTTAATTTATCTACCTATTTGTACATATATATATATATATATATATATATATATATATATATATATATATATAATTATCCTGACCAGACAAGAGACCCGTATGTAAATAAACCTAATATATGAGCCTGGAGTGCGCGAAATAAAGCAGTAAATTAGTGCGTTTCTGTCTCCTTGTTAAAGTTGTTTGCCAAACGAAGAAATGAATTTAAATTCAGTAAATCAGGTAACCTCATTTGAAACTTGATTAAAAGGGAAAACTCCGACATGCAGGTACACATTCAGTTATTTATGCAACATTAAATTATGAGCAACATTAACACTAATTTTTCACTATATATATATATATATATATATATATATATATATATATATATATATATATAAATGATATCTACTTATAAATATCCAGGCTGTTAGAATTCCAAAACAGCAAAACCCACATGAAAATTTTTAAAGAATATTATTATTATCAGTTAGCTTTCATAATGGTTTCAAGTCAATATGTCTCACCTATCAATTAAGCAAATATTAATTTCGCGGCTGGCGATAACAATCTTTCAATTCAGCGAAGCATATCATATATGCCTAACATTGGTGGCGAACAGCTAAATGACATTCGATAAGTAGCTACTAGGCGCGTATGAATTTAATTTTATTGTATATATTGATAATATTTATAATTGAAGGATGGATGTGATAAATTCCATCGAAAGAAGTGAGAATTATATTATTTTATATAATGCCAGTTTGGTAGTGAAATGTAAACATTTTTATGATGTTGCTCACTGAAGTGACACTTTGTATTAACTATGTTGTTGTAGTTGTTACCCTTCAAGTATATGGTGCTTAAACGGCTCATTATAGGACTGGGTTCTGCACTTTAATGCGTTAATTTGTCCAAATAATTAATTGGATTGTGGCGTGGTGGCATATCACATTTTTTGAGTTGGCAATGATTATGTAACGCTTCCATCAATGCAACTAAAAATTTCGTTCACATTAAAATGAGCATATACTGGATCTATGCGGGAGAATTTGATTCCAAGTGTGCTATACCTATCGTACAATCGCACGCCAGTTCTAATAGCTATGCACCTTAATTGAATTAAAACTGGATTGGTGTTTATTTGAATTTGGCAAAAACTATTTAAGCAATGACTCATCAATTTGTATAACTATGCTGATGAACTTGAGCTATTAAATGCGTCGTGAGCACGTTCAACATAATTATTAATAAGCACCAATGCTGCTGGGAACATGCCTAACAATATGTCTGATGACAAAGGCAATGTGGATTATCTCGTTGCACCTGAAGTGTGCCAGTGCACGTACATATTTCAAATTAAAAGCTGAAGCCTTCACTCGCCATATTTACTTTTAATGAGTTAATTTCCGAATAAAATGACAGTCATATTCTATGCAACATCAATAATTCAGAGAAAATTTAAATTATTTATAAATAATAAAACTATAAATCATTATTATTTTAATCTAGGTTGTGATCTTGATATAAACACCTATCCCTTTTGCACACAAATTTGTCGGTATAAAATAAGTATTGTATAGTGTCGAAAAGGAAATTACTTCAGACCTGCCTAGGGTCGAGCCCTGTCCGTGGCAAAGTCTGGACAGTTCGTGATGAGTTCCCAATGAGGTGGAATTCGGTCTACTGGATGAATGACCTTTTCCACACAATTCAGTTCTTAGTTTATACTAAAAAATGTATGTACATAATGGGTCAGGTGTTTATATCAAGACCGGACCCTAGATTAAACTAATACTCATGTCTAACACGAAAGAAAAAGCAGCGTTCGATTGAAAGCGACTCAACCATTTGTAACTCTGAAATACTGGTATTTGGAGGAATTATGTAGATGGGTTAATTGAAAATAATCGTTGAGATTCTTACGACATGTTTTGAATTTTAAAGAGTTTCTTTAATCGATGGTGTGTGTTTTTGTTGTACTTACATTCCACAGACAAATACGGTGGCAACACACCTACTCGTGATAGGTATAACGGGAATGCAATAAAGTTACCTAAAATGAAAAACGGAGATTTGATAGTTAGCAATCACGTTTAATTGAATAAAATCTACCAATCGACTTTTTTGAGGCAATTTATCATTCAACACCATTGAATTATTAACATTGTTTTGTTTAATCGAAAAATAGTCTGGAAAACAGTGTTTTCGTTTTGGACAACAAATCAAGATTATTCAGGAGTGGTGTGAGGCGAAATAATGTCGACTGACACAAAATCAGCACAATACCTGTTAGTTGAATAAAAATTTTTTACTTCATATATATTTCTTATTAAATTATTATTAATTGGCAGCGATATATATATGCTATCGAATCTGAACGAAACCCTAAATATTAAAAGAAATTCATTTAATTCTTATGCTGTTTTTATGCTCATGAGTTACTTGCATTTAGTAGCCAGAATTGATGTTGCTGGGAGTTTAACCCGAAAAATTTGGTTCAGTGGCAGGCACCTTATCTCCTAAAGTTCCAACTAGCTATTTACGTTACCTGATCTGCGTTTTGACTAACGCAGCTTTTACTGTTCCAGTAGTTTTCTTTCTTTGAAATATTTCGGCTATCTTTATCAGTAGATTTCATTAGTTGTTCCATCCTCGCAAGTTTAACAAATGAAACTATAAACTGCGTTATTTAAAACGCAGATCAGGTAATTCCAATTGATCTAGGTTCGAAAAAACAATTTTCATTCTAGCTATTTACGTTTTGCTATAATGAAACGGGCATCATATGACCTTTGGAAATGGCATGTAGTTAAAGTTTATTGGCAGGATGTTGCAGGTGCCAACTATGTATATCGACGGTAAAACTGCCTCACATTCCTGAACCGATTATATAATGGGTATTGGGTAAAATACCGGCTCCAACTGATGATTTCTCAGTAAGTACGAGACGAATGTGCACAAGAGATTATACTTTCCCTACATGCTGATTTTGGTTTATCTTTCTGGTCATATTATAACTATTTTTTTACTAGGTAAGAAACACCTATTTCACAAATGCATAAATATTAATTCTCTGCATCAAACAATATATTATGTTGACATTCACCATTGCGATCAATTAATACTTAAAGTGTTTTCTCCAATCAGGTGAAAGTTGCCATTGTTGTTTAAAATTTCCTAAAGAAGACGGTTAGAGTAAACAGTGTCGACACTACGCTGAGGTCAGCCATTTTTGTCTAACTTCTGAATGCTGCAACGTCGCAACCTGGATTTAAATACTTATAATCACCGTTCACGCAATCAATTTTCGTTAAATTATATAAATGCTGCATATATTCAGCTTTATCTAGGTCAGGTGCCTCACTGTCTTGATTCTTAGATAATTAAATAAATTAGAAACGTACCACTACGTGACATTGGCGGCACGAATTCTCCTATTCAATTTAATATTATATAATATATATATAATATATATATATATATATATATATATATATGTATATTTGTAAGTAATTAATGGGTCAGGTGCTTATATCAAGACCACAACCTTGATTATAATAAAATAGTGTATCGCTGCATTGCCTTGCAAACATTATCGCCTACAGCGCAACTGATTATTGTCCGATTTGCTGCGGAGTTTGGACAAAGAGTGGTGAAACTCTCCATCACATTAGCTCAGAAAGAGATATTTGCCGATGTTTTTTTCTCGCAAATTTCCAGCCAGTGATGGTCATTCACAAGCATGACGGCTAACTCTAAAAAGTAACTGTTAAAAGACACGAATATACCTATACATGTGTGCTTGTGTACTAACTGATGGTTGTAACCTTAACTTTATCATGATTTACAGGCAATGGTTTGAAGAAAGATTGGCATGCAAAAAAACAGAGTTTAAATTAATTTTCAAAAATTTCTAGAAGATAGGGGACAATAAACATGGTTAGCAAACGCATTTTCAGTCTGCCACAAACGAAATTAGCGACAGTTTTTGACAAGTTTCACTACCACCCTTATGCAATAAACTTAAATTTATGTAAATATTTTGCTCACTTCCCGTAGGTTTAATTGCTAGAGAAGTAGTTTTCTTCGTCCATTAGTAGTACTGATTTCTGACGTGTGTATTTGCGGGGGAAAAGTTTTACGTTTTTATAATTATTTTAACTTATTCATGTAGCTAGCAGAAATGTTAATTAGGCACACGTATTAGGATATAGCTTTATTCCAATTGGTTCTTACCTTGAAAACACTACAACGATACAAACATAAATTAAAGGTCTGCTAATTAATTGGCTATTCAATAGAAAATAATAAAATATTCTTTAAATTTCTTACATTCAATTATTCATTCTATAATTAAATATGGATAATTTGTTTCGAACAAATTATTGTCTTTATCACTCTATAGAAATTGCAAATTAAATAATTAGATTTGGTTCGAAGTTTTGTTCCAGGTTCCATTGAGGAACAGATTATAAGCAAGAAAAGCATGTGTACATGAAATTGAACCTATTTTTCATGTTGGATGTGACATGCCTGTCTGGTGCTAATTCAAATAATGTCTTATTAGATACGCAATTCCCAAAACATAATTACTTATATAGTATTTCTGCTAAACTAGCAATAAATTACTATGAATTGTGTATTATCTGTTGTGCACCTAGTAAAAAAATAGTGTAAATATGACCAGAAGGATAAAGCGAAGACAGCATGAACGGATCGTATAATCTCATGTGCACATTCGTTTCGTGCTTACTGGCGACTCCTCAGTAGGAGCCGGTATTATGTCATATACCATCTATATATTTGGGTGAGGAGTATTGGAAAGTTGGACGGTAAAATAAATTACTCGTATTTGTTTCACTGTATGATGCTATGATAAATGAAAAATATAATAATAATAATAATAAATAAATAGAATTTTTAATGGTATTAATATTAATAATATTGCTAATAATAAAAACAATAGCAATAGAGATGATAAAAATAGTATTGATGATAATAATAATAATAACAACAAAAATAATATCAATAATAATAAGCATAACAAAACAACTACTCGTTTAATGAAAGCTGTTATAAAAGGTCTTTTCGGAATGGGCTGATTTAGCTTATATTGAGAAACGCACTTTGACAACGAATTGACAAATCCACCGTTGTATTTTATGCTACACGGAAACTCTGTAAAGTTAACGTGATGGTTAGGAAAAACAGTACAGATTCTTGAAATTTTTACTGTATTTGTTCATAAAAAATAATTATAATCACAGTTAACAATGTTAAACTAAGAAAATACAATTGATTGGAATACGTAACCACAAAAAACTCTAAGCCATAGCTGATAATGAGTAAGATTCGATGTCTCATTATGCATTATATCCAACAAATTATTATTATGAGTACGTTGACGAAATTAGAATATTCGTATTGTACTTTATTTGAGTATGTTCGATTGAAAACGTTTTTTCGTGTCAAAATCTGTCCACATTCTTTTTAAATCAATCTAACGGCAGAAAAGCAAATCCTGCAATACCGAAAAATAGATGTGACGGAATACATAAAACTTCTCTGAGCAAGTTCAATTCATAAAGACGCATTTGATTATCTAGCAAGATTCAATTTACAAACTCGTCAAATAAGAGAAATACCGATCTCCCATTTTCCGGCTTTGGTAGTGTAAGAAGCTCGAAGCTGATAACTTATAGATGAGAATGATGCAAGCAGCTCGGTAATAATCGTAAGAATCAAGAATTTGGTTTTGGGCACATATCAAACACCGAGTTCTTATTCATCCGACGTATGTACTTAATCTTTAAATTATAAATTTTTGAAACATGTTCAAAGACTAAAAGCCGTGAAGTGAATAAAAATATAGTTTTCTTTACGTAGCGCTATCATCTTTCATGTTGCTTCCGCCAAAGTCTATTGCGGGACAATTGATAACACTCGTAGGTCGGTAAAATCTTGATTCTTTTAAATTTCCAGGTGCACAGCTTTTTTTATTGATTGTTTGGTTCTTATTGGTCCACGATTTGCCAAAATTTTCGGCATGTACATATTTGATGCGTGCTTTCTGGTGACTCATCAGTGGAGCAAGTACTACGCCCTATAAAAAAAACTTTATATTTGATTATGAAATTTTGTAAAAATCGGACAGTACAATGATATACAGTAATTTGATTAACATATACCACATGCATTATATCTACAAGAAAGTCTTGCTCCATATGGATGAAAAGAAACGTAAGGAGAATAAGACAAAATTTAAAAAAATTGTGCGTTTGCAGAAGCTTAATTCCGTTTCACCGTCCAACATGACTCAGCAACATTTTTATCTTGCCCGACGGCGGATATAGTTGGATAGAGTTAACGTGTGTATTAATCATGCTATGCAATAAAAAGTTCAACATTTCAACGTCATAAAACTGTAAAACGAACTATTATTTATTCCAGTTAGTGTGGCTCTCGAAGAGACGATCTGCGGGTGTTGTCGTAACATCGCCCTCAAACAATTTGGATTTGTACCACTAGAGGGATTTTTTCAGTCAATCCTATAAGAAAGTAATTCCAGAATCAATACTTTTGTTTCTGGAGAAAATGTTCCTAATTAAGTTATATATTCGTGTCTGTAAATTTTTCATCTAAGCATTGAAGCAACGCGTCAGTGCGCTGCGGCTGGCGGTAGTTTTGTTATGTTGTCCGAAGACTGGTTAAATACAATGGGATTGGTGGTTACTTCAAGCTCGCAAACTTGATTTAAATAATTGTTACCACCAGCCGCGCAGTGAATTATTGTTAAATTGTATACTGAAATGGCTGAAATATGATATCTAAAATTACATACAATTAAACAATAATTGATGGTACGAGTGGCGACATTTTCTAAAATAAAGTATAAGATCTGGATCGAAACGCTAATCCCTCGATAAATATATATATATACATATACAGACCATTATAAACTAAGCATCGTATAATGTAGAAAAGGAAATTTATCCGGTAGATTAGTTTCTTTCGTATTTAGAACTCTTTATGTATTGCCTAGAGTTTTTCCACAGGAACACATCCGCTTCCAATTTTTTGGCTCTATCAACTATGACATTCTGCCGCATACTTAACCCAATTTTTAGTTAAATAATAACTGGTATAATTTTATTGGATAGATATTCCTTGAGGTAGAGCATATGTAGCATTACTTCAGACCTAAAATTTCAAATAATCATTCCCAATCTATCGATAAATAACAGTCAGCATGCTACATGAGGAAGTGGTATTGAATTAAACGTTTATCAAATCAAACAATAATTAATTAAACGGGTGTAAATACCAGAAGGTTTCAATCAACATTACGAGCCTGGTATAAATACCAATCTGTCTCTCTCTCTCTCATATATATATATATATATATATATATATATATATATATAATCATCGTATAATGTGGCTAATCCAATACATCTAGTTGATCATATTTGTTCTTAGCGGCAAGGTTTCATTTTTGCTACATAATTTATACTGTCAAATGTAAATATACCTAAACGAAATTCGGTTCCACGAGTGGTGATAACAATTACTACAATCAAGATAGCAATCTTGATGTTAGAAATTTTTATTACTTCCCGCGAAACAAATGTTTTTTTATTTATATAAATGATCATTTCAATACCACTTCTTCATGTCGTGTGGTGTCTGTTTAGTAATAACAGATTTGAGATGGTTAGTTGGAACTTTGGATCTAAATGCATAACATATGAGCTCCACCTAATGGAAAAATAGACTAACCAATTTACATTAGTTAGTATATAACCGAAAATTGTATTTAGTGTGCGGCACGGTAGCTCATTGGTTAGAACACCAGATTCCGAAGCAGAGGTGCCCAGATTCTTTCCCTTCTGAGGCAAATTTTGGCCGGTACGTGATTAGTTTCCAATAAGGACGAAGCCGGTCTACTGGGTTAATTGCCTTTTCTACACTCTACAACTCTTGCTTTATACTGACAAATTTAGTAATTAATGGGTCAGTTGTTTACATCAATATGTATATCAAGGACGTACACTTGATTTAAATACTTGTTATCTCAACGCACGTAGTTAAATATAGACTATTTGTATAAATTTTCAATTAATTCCTGCTTCACCAGAGTTCCTGTTGTAAAATGACCAATTGAATTTAGGTTCTCATTAATGTCACAGGATCCAGCTAAATAGAAAAAATATATGTGTAGTATGTTACAATGAGACATGATGGATATTACTTTAGACTCCAAAGCAAATGTACTCCGGTTCAAGCTGTTTTTGTGGCAAAATTCTGGACAGAAATGGAAGAGTTTCCAATACCGACGAACTTGGTCAACTGGGGGAATTTACTTTGCTAATTATGCAATGCTTAGTATATTCTGAAACATTTATACGTGAAGGGGTAATTTTTTTTATTACGCGCCGTTTCTTTATTTAAATAGCGACTGATCAATAAATGATTGTTTAATTATATAAGTGTTCAATTCACTACTACTTCCGCAAGTAGTGTAGTGTCTGTTCTACAATGACAGATTGAGGTGGCTTTTAACTTTACTTCTTAAAAGATGCAACTTAGGCTAGACTTGAATTGAAATCTAACGAAAAAATTAATTATATGTCATTATAAAAAAGAAGACTGTGTGTAGTGTGCAGAATACTGGCTCAGTGAATAGCGTCACAGTCTCCGACGTCAATGAACCTCATGTCTGGACATTACCTGTAGTGATCCCAATCTGGAAGAAGCTGATTCATTAGATGATTTACCTTGTTGCCTTGTACAATAATTAATTCATACTAACTTGATTTTTGTTCCTTATACTTCTGATTAAATAGGTACTGACGAAGGATATCGAGAAATAGCCCAAACATTTCCAACTAAGTAAGTAACAGGGACTTATTCTTTGTTAGGTACGGAAAAAATCGGGTATGTTAAATATTGTCTGCAACAAAAGAAATTCGTAACTTAAATTGATTACTATTTTTTAACAATTGTTAACTTTATTACAAGTCAAGATGTTCATTTCAGTTTAAAGTGCAACTTTTATTTGAATCAGTTTGGCAAAATTGAGATACACAAAAATGCACGCTTTTCTACCTAGTTGCACAACGTATTCAAACTAACTTTGCCTTAGATACTGTTGCGGAGATCTAATATGCATGCAATATTGTATTAGGCGTTTCGCAACTAGTAACAAATTATTATAAATGACCAGAAGGATAAAGCAAAAACAGCATGAACGTAAGGTACAATCTTGTGCACATTCGTTTTGTGCTTACTGGCGACTCATCAATAGGAGCCGGTATTTCGCCCTTTACTCACTGTATATTTTGGCGAGGAATGTAGGAAAATAGGACGGTTCAATCGCCTATTTAAATGTGTAAACCTGCAGTAGTGAAGCTAACTTCATAGAAAGTCTTCGACAATGCGACTTTGAAGCAAGCTTTCTAAAAGGAAATTGGTGCTTATATCAGTTACGCTAGCTTTAAATATGTTTAGGTAAACTGCACCTGCGCAAATCCTGTATAATTGAATAACTACAATCCGCATTTCATTGCATTCTTTAAAACAATTATTTAATTGAAAATGCTTTGATAATATAACTATCGTGATTGCGTGGAGAAAATTCAGACAGAATTTCTATTTATATTTTTAATGAAAATTTATAGTAAGATAGGTAGCCAAGGCAACATTTCTTCTTGATTTCTGTAATTGCATCCTTACAGCAGTCGGTTATTCTTGAATTATTACTGTATTTTTCGACAATCTGTCAGTTATGAAGCGTTAATTTAGAAAGACTACTGAAATCTAACATGGTACACTCGACTAGAATATGTCTAATCCTGCAGCTGTTTTATTAATCATTCGGTTAAGTCCGCTTGATCTGACCTAATCCTCGTGGCAATGTCAGCGCCAAACAAAACAGTCGGGAGGAGGGGAGTGCATGAGTGTGCAAAGCAACGCCATTAAACTTGAGCATCGTAACCCCTCACGGACACATGAACGACAAATAAATGAATGTTTTATTTGACACGATGACCCTTATCGAATGGTTGAAACACATCATATGTATACACATACAGATTATGCAAGTAAATAATGTCAACAGTGACGTATGGCTTAAGTGGAGATAAAACAGTGCATAATCTGACATAAAAACAGTCAGATTTCTTAAAGATTGTTCATCGCGCATAACTCGGTAGAATATGAAAAATTGCAATATTTAATTAACTTGGCGGGCGCACTAATTTTCCCTCCGTTTTCATGCGACAAAGACTTTCACCTGTATTCAATAATATTTTGGCACCAATGTTCTTGAGAAATCATTTATAGTTTTTCGTTCGTTTGAATGTTTAATTTGACTCTCCCGATGGCCAATTAAGGTAGGTGCCATTCTATAGGATTTTTTTAAAAACATTGCTCGTGGTTAGCAACGATTATAGACATTCTAAATTGCATATCCAATTTGTATAATTGCTTTTTGTCTTAAGCATTTGGTAATTGCTCAGCCTACAATTTGGTAGTATTAAATGATTTCTTAACGTGAGATTGCTGGAAAAATAAGCTCAAAGTTGCCATTTTAACCAGCCATGGGGGGGGGCAACTGATTTTTGGATTTTTGTGATTTGAGAGCAGTTATAATATGGGATTGGTGTTTATTTCATTCCCGCAAACTGTATTCAATTTAATTTCATATCCACCAGAGCAATCAATATGTTAAATATGGTTCAACATAAATGAACATGTAGATTGGAAAATAGTTTTGCTCATGTAAAATTACGTCATTCAGTACTCTAATCAAATTCAAAGAATGTTGATACAAATATTATTGAAGGCCACGCTTTCGTATTTTAAATTTAACCAGACCTGTAATTGATTCGATTGAATAAAAAAATATTACATTTTCTATTATAAACTATGATGCGTACGAGACACTGAATGACATTTTTCCAAATGCTGGATGTTATGCTACTTCGAAAAATTGTGTAAAAAAGTACTGTTATGCATAATACGTGACAGTAAATTATTCCTGGCTGGTTGAAATGATTCTACTCAGTTAATAATTAAATATAAGACTGCTTTTTTTCATGAATTGAGATTTACAATCAAATCGCACTTTAATTAAACACTAAATCTAAAATATTTCGATACCATATGCATTCATAGCCTGGATTTACAGCAAAAAAGTATTTTATTTGCGACGAGGCCAACCGAGTATATTAGCATCGATTAAAGAGTCTACCTATTTATTATAGATTCAGTATTGTGAAGTTGTATTTTTTCAATTGTTGTATATATTTTTTTCAAACTAATACGCACGTCGATGTATTCTGTTTATAATAAACCAACTGAAATGAAAGATTAGTTCAGTTGTGACCAGAAGGATAAACCAAAGGCAGCATGAACGGAAAGTATAATCTCATGCACATTCGTTTCGTGCTTACTGGCGACTCATCAGTAGGAGCCGGTATTACGCCCTTTAACCACTATATATTTGGTAGAAGAATATGGAATAATAGGACGGTACAATCTCCTAGACGAATGTGTAAACCTGCAATAGTGAACCTAGCATCACATAAAGTCTACGACAATGCGACTTCAACGCTAACTCACACTATATAATATATATACCGAGTCTGTAAAGGATACTAACACTATGGCTATTGTGTTAGTAACTGATACCTTTTGAAATCGATGAGTACCGAATACTAACACTTTGGTTTCCGAGTCGGTACATGATACCAACCTGATGGATATAAATTTATGCTAAAGTTCACCCAAATTGAGAATTACAACAATTTCCGAACACCTGTTACCCCAGTTAAACCATACACTCTGGCCTTCATCGATATCAGTTATCACATTTCGCGGTAAGCATGACATCATTCAATTCAATATATTATTGTTAAATACTGTTTGTTGCGAAGAACTAATATATATGCAAGTATGTATTAGGTTTTGCGAACCTAGTAACAAATTAGTTCAGTTGTGACCAGAAGGATAAACCAAAGGCAGTATGAACGGAAAGTATAATCTCATGCACATTTGTTTCGTGCTTACTGGCGACTCATCAGTAGGAGCCGGTATTACGCCCTTAACCACTATATATTTGGTAGAAGAATGTGGAATAATAGGACGGTACAATCTCCTAGACGAATGTGTAAACCTATAATATTGAAGCTAACATAATCTAAAGTCAACTTTCCGTTCATGCTGCCTTTGGTTTATCCTTCTGGTCACAACTGAACTAATTTGTTACTAGGTTCGCAAAACCTAATACATACTTGCATATATACTAGTTCTTCGCAACAAACAGTATTTAACTGAAATGAAAGATCACCAAATAAAAAAAATTGGGAAAAAGACAGGCAATTCAGGGCTTTGATCGAGTAGGAAAGGAGTCGCAATCGATCGTTAGAAATATACCCGGTTCGATTATATTCTTGGGATATTTTTTACTCTTTTTTACTTCAAAATGGACGAAACCGATATGATAGATGAATTTTATTTGATGTATTAAGTTACTTTTTTAAATTTAATCGTAAGATATCAACATTTTTACGACTTCGAGTTAATCGATGTACTAAAGGAGTATTTGAAGAAGTATTAAAAGAATTATATGGAAAGACACATCGCCACAATAAATATAAATAACAACGGTAATTGTGAACAATGTGATTAATTTCAAAATGCTTTCGCATATCTGGGCCAGGAATGGCAATGAGATTGAAACGGTCATTAATTCATTAAATCAAGTTTGTGAGCTTGAAGTAAACACCAATCCCATTGTATTTAACCAGTCATCGAACAACATAGCAAAACTACCGCCAGTCACACGCACTGATGCTTTTCGATCTTACATGATCATCATCAGAGTACGACGGAAAACTGACTAGCGAGATCAAACCGGCTCCCACATCTAGCATACATTGTATATGACTGAAATTGTCGGCAGCACAATTTATATGCAGTTACGAACATCAACTGTAAGCAGTTTTCGCTACGCACATTTATATAGGCAATTAAACAATAATTGATAGCGCGGGTGGTGGTAACAATTCTTTAAATCAAGTTCGCGAGCTTGAAGTAAACACTTATCCCCTTGATTCATTTGCTACCTACAGCATTCCTGCTATCCTATGATGATAAGCGTATTAACTAAATCCTAATCTAGAGATTAGCAGCCTATATTCCCTTATTATTTAGTATTTGGTTGCGCGAGCGGTAATTAAAATTACTGTAATCAAGGTTCCAATTTTGATATAAACACCTGACCCATTAACTACATATATTTTTCAGTGTAAACTAAGAATTTTATAGTGTAGAAAAAGCAATTCATCTAGTAGACCGGTTTCTTCCTTATCGGGAACTCATCAAGTACTGGCCAGAATTTTCCACGGACAGGGCTCGAACCTGGGAACGTCTCCTTTGGAATCTGATGTTATAACTACTGAGCCGCCCTACCGCACACTACACACAATTTTCAGTTTTATACTATCTACTGTAACTCGGTTAGTCTTTTTTTAGGTGGAACTCATATTGCATCAGAGTAACATTAGTTAGTATATAACTGAAAATTTTGTGTACTGTATGGCAGGGTGGCTCATTGGTTAGAGCACCAGACTTGCACAATTTTGAGCCCTGTTGGAGTTTTTAATATGGACAAAACCGGTAAATTGGTTGAATTGCTATTTCGCCACTGTATAATATATAGATTATACCGACATATGTATGTACTTAATTTGTCAGATGGTTATATCAATTTGGCAAATTTGATTATAATAATTGTTATCACCGCTCGCGCAACCAAAGTTCCTTTAATTATATAAATGTTCAATTCAGTACCACTTTCTCACATTGTGTGGTGTCTGTTCAACAATGACAGATTGGAGATGGTTAGTTGGAATAATGCGTCTAAATGGATGCTATATGAGCTCCACCTATGAGATAAAATATTAACCGAGTTACATTACTTAGTATATAACTTAAAATTGTGTGTTGTGTGCAGCAGGGTGGCACAGTGTTTAGACTACCAGATTCTGAAGCAGACGTGGCCAGGTTCGAACCCTGTCCGAGTCAAATTCTGGCCAGTACGTGAGGAGTTCCCAATAAGGACGAAACCGGTCTACTGGATGTATATTACCTTTTCTACACTATACAATTCTTATTTTATACTGTCAAATGTATATACTTAAGGGGCCCTGTGCTTATATTTAATGCTTTGGTAAAAGATAAATTATTGTGCACAAGCATAATAATTTAATTCAATATGACATCGACGTTTGGTCAAGTTTCTACCTCATATTGACAGGTAGAGCTAGAACTATTAGATATTTAAAAAATCCACGATTGCGCGTTCATTAATTCCAATAATTTACAATGTATGCAAAACTACTAAAGTTTAAGCCTGTGTATCCAACCTCTCTTACATTCTACATTCGTTGTGGTTTGATCCACGTTAATTAGACTGCTGTCGTTCCCCGTACGTATGGCGGACTGTAATCGTTGTTTGTTGTGGATTGTTAATATACAATTGTATTGTATGGAATTATATGAAATTATCTCCGTTCGCATAGGGGACTGTACCGTACAACTGTCCCATATTCCTTGACTATATACATCGTGGGTATAGAGCATCGTACAGGATCCTACTGATACATCGCCAGAAAGTACGAATTGCATGCGTACATGAGATTATACCTTTCAATCATAATGGCTTTGGTTTTTCAATCTGGTCCTATCTGAAATAATTTGTTGCTAGGTGCGCAATACACTAAAAAATATATATTATTTTACCGCAAAACAGTAATTATATCTCTAAATAATCATAATTGTATTTACGATATTTATGAAGATTATGTGTCTCATGGGTTCCATAGCGTATTAAATTAGAATAATTGTTCTAAAACAAATTGATATCGGATTGATTCTTATCCACAGCAGTCCAGGCTTCTAGAACTTTTTTCTCCAAAATTTACATACAAAACCAAAAAAAGTGTTAAATAGAAAATTGTATACACAGTTTGCTAACATATTGTTATCTACATTACTTTTACTTTAATCGCGGTTGTGACCTTGATATAAAATCCTGTTTATGTGCATACATTTGTTAGTATTGCATAATTTAGAAAAGGAAATTTATCCAGTAGACCGGTTTCATACTTTTTTGGAACTCATTACGTGCTCTCCAGAATTTGCAGAGGACAGGACTCAAACCCGGATACGTCTGCTTCGAAATTTGTTACTCTAACCACTGAGCCATCCTGCAGTACATTAGACACAATTTCCAGTTATATACTAACTAATGTTTCTTGTTTAGCCTTTCATTTATGTGGAATCCATATGATAACCATTTAAACTTGAAGTTCCAACCAACCATCCCTAATTTGTCATTATAGAAAAGACACCATTCAAACTGGGGAAGTCGTATTGAATTGGAAATTTCTTCAATTAACTGACCATTGGTTGCACCAGTAGTGACAAAAATTACTTTTATCAGGTTTGCGATTTTGATATAAACACATACATCTGTTAGTATAAACTAAGTTTTATATAGTGTAGAAAAGGAAATTAAAGTAATTGTTATTAACGCCCGCGCAACCAATGTTCTTTTAATTATATAAAAGTTCTCTACATTGTTCATGTTTCATAGAACTTGAGAATTATTCTTATTGAGATCATCCGATTCCGGGTTATGGTAGTGACTAAAACACAGTTTTGTCATATACAGTCATTATCCATGAGACTGCATCATTAATTAATTCTATTTTTCTGGCTAGAAACCGCTAACAAACCTATCGCAGCATAGCATATTACGTTTTCTTTACTTTGTCAAGTGAATAAAAACTGCTCTGGTTAAAAACTATTCCTGTATTGAAGGATATTGAAAAACGCCACATTGCAGGGCTACCAAGAATGTGGACAGTAAACGACTGCATAAACTGTTGTCATAAATACCACATTCATACGTGGCTTCCTCGCCTAAATTTTATTTCGTTAGAAAGAAACTGTAACACACACCAGAGACCCTGCTTCCGACTTCCAAGTCTTGCGAACACACATCAAATGACAAACACGTAAACATACACACACTCAAAAAACAATAAAGATCTGAGCATGTACATACCTGAAAATGATTTTTAAAGCCACTAAATTATCACTAGTTTATTAGCTGCGATGCAGAAACACGATATTGTCATCAGACGTGACAGGTTAATGACAAAACAAATAGTATCATGATTTTAACTGGCTGGTCTATTAAAAACCTGTTGGGGGCTGCACACTACTTGTTAGTCAGCCGCAACCGGACCGCCCATATTTCACTGCCTTTTGTTTCCAAACCTGCATCTATTTCTCATGGAATACGAATTGTAGCCACTAAACTCCATCTAATATGTCACCGGACAATCAATGAAAAAGTGCCAGTACGCAAAAGCAGCAGTAATTACTCGACATTTGGCATGAATATCTGCATGAATTAATAGATATATTTATGGATGTATTGATGCATGGATGTGTGGAGGTATGGATTTATGGATGTATGGATGTATGGATGTATGGATGTATGGATGTATGGATGTATGGATGTATGGATGTATGGATGTATGGATGTATGGATGTATGGATGTATGGATGTATGGATGTATGGATGTATGGATGTATGGATGTATGGATGTATGGATGTATGGATGTATGGATGTATGGATGTATGGATGTATGGATGTATGGATGTATGGATGTATGGATGTATGGATGTATGGATGTATGGATGTATGGATGTATGGATGTATGGATGTATGGATGTATGGATGTATGGATGTATGGATGTATGGATGTATGGATGTATGGATGTATGGATGTATGGATGTATGGATGTATGGATGTATGGATGTATGGATGTATGGATGTATGGATGTATGGATGTATGGATGTATGGATGTATGGATGTATGGATGTATGGATGTATGGATGTATGGATGTATGGATGTATGGATGTATGGATGTATGGATGTATGGATGTATGGATGTATGGATGTATGGATGTATGGATGTATGGATGTATGGATGTATGGATGTATGGATGTATGGATGTATGGATGTATGGATGTATGGATGTATGGATGTATGGATGTATGGATGTATGGATGTATGGATGTATGGATGTATGGATGTATGGATGTATGGATGTATGGATGTATGGATGTATGGATGTATGGATGTATGGATGTATGGATGTATGGATGTATGGATGTATGGATGTATGGATGTATGGATGTATGGATGTATGGATGTATGGATGTATGGATGTATGGATGTATGGATGTATGGATGTATGGATGTATGGATGTATGGATGTATGGATGTATGGATGTATGGATGTATGGATGTATGGATGTATGGATGTATGGATGTATGGATGTATGGATGTATGGATGTATGGATGTATGGATGCATGGATGCATGGATGCATGGATGCATGGATGCATGGATGTATGGATGCATGGATGTATAGATGATTGGATGTATGGATGCATGGATGTATGGATGTATGGATGTATGGATGTATGGATGTATGGATGTATGGATGTATGGATGTATGGTATTAATAATGCATGGAAGTATGGTTGTATGGATGTATGGATGTATGATATTAATAATTTATGGATGTATGGATGTATGGATGTCTGGATGTCTGGATGTCTGGATGTCTGGATGTATGGATATATGGATGTATGGATATATGGATGTATGGATTTATGGCATTAATAATGTATGGATAGATAGATGGAGGGATGGATGGGGGTGTATGATTGGATTGTTTGATTTTTAAAGAGTAAATCGCGGAAACTCACACCCAACCCTTATTGTTTGCTTCTACTTAACATTTTAAAAAATTCATTTAAATTATAAGACTGTTTATGTATGCAATTTGGAATGCACACTCAGAATTGGTAACATGTGCATTCCTAAGAGCCGACAGCTCAGCAAAACCATGGAAGCTGGTATCATAATAAGCTTAGACAGGATTTGAATGTTATTTAATTTACATATGCACAGTTAGTGCCATAATTATTTTTTAATGTTATTCTGATCATTATCTAACCAGAAATCTGAATACTATGCTAATATAATTGGCTATTCCGAAAGTCCATTTGAATAGAGAGTGGTTTTAATGGCCTACAAATAACTTTCAGTTAAATGCGTCTTCCCATGTTGTGGGAAAATGTGAGCAATATACCGTGATAACAAGATTTTGCATTTAATTTGTGCCTAGTTAGCGGAATCGGAATAAAAATAAATCCCTTAAAAGAACAATCGTACAAATTGAACATGCTGATGCTTTCGTGCTCACCTTATCATCAGCAGTTCACTGTGTTTGTCAACTAACGGAGAACGAACTGCAATGCCACATATGTAATAACACAATTTGTAAAAACTATTTTAGCCAGGTGGTCACCACACAACTTATCCTCAATATGTTAGGTCATCCAGCATATAGGAAGAAATGGTCTAGTATACAATAACACAAAAAGGCTCGATCCATCTATTGAAGTGTAACTAGGTGTCGAGCATTTATATTTTTTATGTCAAACTGCTATTGGAGCTTCATGAAGGAATTTTCTCCGAGCTACAATGATATGTTTGAGTGGTGGACATGCTCTGTAAGAAAAAAAATATTAATATTATGCGAGTATATTGCCTAGCACACATAAAATAAGGTTAGTCCATATAAAAATTAGAGCATAAACCGAAAATAATATTAACTAAATGTGTAAAGTTATTGAGCCATTACTAGCTTAAAAGCTTACAGAAGATTGGATTTCGCATGGGAAATGAGTGTATTAATCTTATTTGAATGGTACTTCAGTGCAAATAGCACCGGTATAAGGCAATGTTCATTTCTCTGCTACTTGTTTGTCGAACTTCATGTCAGGTTTTAGGTGTAGTACAGTAATGAACAAATCGATTGCCGGTAAGCACAAAACACGTGTTGATTTTGCTCGTTCTCCCAGTCCTAAATGAAACAACACGTTGCTAAATGCAGCATTTCTTGTGCATTGCGTACATACCTTAAAGACTAGTAACCGAGTCCGCATAACTATTACAGATCAATATTGCTTGCATTTGAAATTTAATCAGCCTCGTTTTCATCGTGGATTGCGTACCCAAGGGTAAAGCATTTGCAGTTTATCTTTATTAGCTATGCTCATGTGATCATTCAATACACCAATAATCATCACGATTTCAAGGCATGTATAGAGCAAAGCATCGTTATTGAAGGAAATATTATTGCATAATTTGACTGCTACTAAAATAAGTAGTAGTAATTTTTCTAGGTGCAGTAGTTCAAGAAGAATGCTAATTATTAGTAATAATATTTCATATTATTAGTATTGCTATACTAACTATGACAATAGAAATATTGTTTATATCTACTTAATGAAACAAATATGGGTTCTGTTACACCAACGCTGGTGCAAATTTTCACATTTAATTTTTTAAACATATTAATTTGCCTTTAATGTATTGCTTGATTCTAGAGAGGTATGCAAATTAGGCCTTAGTCGTAGAAACACGCACATGCAATTAAAAATCCTGTTGTTTCATATAAATTGATTGAGATGAGCAGTAGAGAGCCTGACAATTCAATCTGACCTCAGTCAGACACGCAGCACAATTTTGACAAATTATACCTGTTGTACATTATTTTAAAACGAGTTCTGCTAGAGAGCAGACTTATTGAACTTGGCAAGAAATTTGCGTATTAATTACCCTACCATTTGAGATGTAGTTGTTGTGAGTATTGTTAGACTGTCTCGAAGGCATTATCTACTGTCATCTTAGACCAACCGCTGGGCTCTCTAGCAGCAAAACACAGCTTACATTTATAATTAAATCTCTTCTTTTCACATTAGGTGCAGTGGCGTGCTATCGTGTTCTATTGTAAGGTGTGGTGTGGTGTGGTGTGGTGTGGTGTGGTGTGGTAGTGTCATTTGATGAGGTGCGGTGTGTTGTGGGGTTTGTGCATCAAAGAAGAGAAGAACGAGATTAATTGACAAAGAATAACAGAAAGATGCAAAAGCTGTTTTGCATGCATGCGAGCGAATATGATAAACGAAGATACAATATGCTTACCAAGTCAAGTAATACCAAATCCAACACTTGGCGAAAGTTATCTATCGCAGAGCAAATTGGTAAAATCTCGCGTATTTCAATTAAACTCAGCTACCTTTAGACGGCAGATTGGCCTGTTGCTAGGTCAGTCTACACAAAGAAGAATGGCGCATAATTGATATAATTGATTTTTAATTGACCAGGAATGCTATTAGCATTACTTTGGCAGTGTAAATTATCAGCAAGTAGAGGCTGAAAAACACTTTGACAAAACTGCTTCGTGGCAGAGTTATGATTTAGGTTAAAAAGCAAATCTGTCAAAATGAAATACTGCCAAAATTAATTTTATTCAACCTAGCTGAAATGCATTTCATTGAATATCGCTCTTTCTCTCTTACACACAAAAACACACCCTCATCGCGAAGTTTCTTAAAACGAATGATTTAAGTCAAGTTTGCGGATTTCAGATAAAAATCAGACTCCTTTCTAATAATTATACAGTTTTGTTGCGGGGCGGAAGGCCTAACATATTTGCAACGGTGTGTAAGGTATCTTTAAACTAGACATAAATTATTTGAAATAGCACCAGAAAAATATGCCAAATTCAACATGATTAAACGATATTATCTCAGGTACACATGCACTGGTCAACTGCCCCACAATGCTTTTACAAAGATAACTTTGCTTTTTGGCGTAATATCTGCTCCCACTTATATGTGGCCAATAAGCACAAACCTCAGGTGTACATGAGGTTATACCATTTGTTCATGCTGCGGTTCGCATATACGTATGGTCCAATTTAAAAAAAAATTGTTTCCAGCTGTGCATATCCTAATATTTAATTCATTTTTAATCAGTTCTATAGAACGTCAAGACTGTCATCAATCACAAACCTCGAACTTCCCGAGTGTTTAGCAGAACATGTCGCAAAACTGACTGACGAGCATCGATCCGCAATGTGTATTTAACGAATCCGAAAGCAGCAAATCATTCAGCTTTACTAGCTGCCTCACAGAATATTTACTTGACTCGAACACCAGCTATTCTCTAACATTTTTGACGGGATGTCATTAATTTTTGTTCAAATAAAATTTTCGAGCTTTTTCTGGTTATCGTTTAATAGCTTCCTTGCTTCAAATGCTCGCATTTCATTTTTATACAGTCTCAAATCACTAAATTAAAGTCAATTTCTAGCACTGACGAAATTCTACCCGCCTAGGCCACGATTTGGTAATGCTAGAACTCAATTATAGTTCTGTTATATCAAATCAATAAAATTTAACAATAATTGATTGCGCGGGAGGTGGTAACAATTATTTAAATCAAGTTTGCGAGCTTGAAGTAAACACCAACTCCATTGGATTTAACCAGTCGTCGAACAAAATAACAAGACTACCGCCAGTTGCAACGCACTGACGCGTTTCGACCTTCCATGATCATCATCAGAGTACGACGGCAAACTGACTATCGAGGATCAAACCGCATTGAATATATATGGAATCAAATTTAGATAGGCGGCTCTCACCTCTAGCAGTCTCGCATACATTGAACTTGACTGGAAATGTCGGCTGCACAATTTCTATGCTGTCACGAACATTAACTGTTTGCAGCTTTCGCCACATATACATATATATACAATACAATTTAACAATAATTGATTGCGCGGTTGGTGGCAACAATGCCTTAAATCAAGTTTGCGAGCTTGAAGTAAACACCGACCCCATTGTATTTAACCAGTCTTCGAACAACATAACAAAACTACCGCCAGCCACAACGCACTGACGCGTTTCGACCTTCCATGATCATTATCAGAGTACGATGGCAAACTGACTATCGAGGATCAATACAATTTTGCAGTTTTATAAACAAATACTGAATGCATAAACAGATAAAAAATCATTGATTGCGCGGGTGGTGATAGCAGTTATTTAAATCAAGTTTTCGCTGTAAACACAATTCACAATATATATGAACATACATCAGTACAAACTAAGCACTGTATAAAGTGGCAAAGACAATTTCAATGTACCGGTTTCACTTTTTTAAGAACTCTTTAAATAATGTCCATATTTTTGCCGCGGATAGTACTCAAAATTGGACCCGTATGTATCGGAGTCTGTGCGAAATGTGCCATATACTGCAAGCAATTTGAAGACCTATAACAACTCTTGCTTTTGGTTAGCCTTTCCTACATGTACAAGTTTAAATTAGTCAGCCAGAATCCGCCACTATATATTAAAGTACTATTTAATTGAATACTAATACCAGTGAAAGATATTTTTTAATTTTGATTGCGAAGTGCCAGCTACATATTTTCAAATGCCGCGTTTTTCGTGCGCGAGTTGTAGCTTTGCATTCACAGTTTCACAAAGATCCGATTGATCAAAACTTCCATTTCCTTGTTGTCTTCGATCGGGTTGGGTTTCTATTCGTTCCTCTCTTCCGAAGGCTTCAACATCGTTCATACTAAACAATGGAAATGCGCTTCTATCAAATCTATGTTTACTGGCGACGTTTCGGTGCTTAATTTCCAGCACCATCCACAGGCAACTATACACAGCACAATACTCACAATAGCGGATTTTAGCAAATGTGAGATTTCTGCTGTGTACAGTTGCCTGAGGATGTTGCTGGAAATTAAGCACCGAAACGTCGCAAGTAAAGAAAGATGTGGTTAGTATGAACGATGTTGAAACCTTCGGAAGAAAGGGACGAATACATAACCAGCCTGATCGAAGACAAAAAGGAAACGGAAATTGTGATAAATCGGATCTTTGTCAAACTGTTAGTGCAAAACTACAACCCGCGTACGCAAAACGCGGCATTGGAAAATAAGTAAACGATCATGGTTTGCGCAGGCGGTGATAGCAATTATTAAAATCAAGTATTTTAGCTTCATATAAACACACAACCCATTATTTATACATTTATCAGTATAAACTAAGCATTTTATAAGGCAATTCATCCAGTAAACTGGTTACGTTCTTATTAGCATCTCTTCTAGTGCTGTCAAGAATTTGACTAGAATTTCACGTTAATAATTCCCTCTAAGGACGAAACTGGTCTGTTTGTTGAATTTTCTTTTCTACATTATACAGTGCTAAGTTTGGACAGACAAATATATATATATATATATATATAATGGGACTGGTGTTTACATTAAAATCGTAACCTTAATTTAAAAAGGAGTCAATCTCAACATTGCTAACTGACTTTACACTAGATAAGTGTAAATATGGTTGTTATTTACAACCAACTAAGTATACTTAACCAGTCTTTGAGCAATTTAATAAAACTACCGTCATTTGCTGTTCGACGGCTGCTTAAACACAAAGGAACTGGTGTTTACTTCCAACTAGCAAACTTTATCAAAATAATTGTTATCACGGCCCGCGCGACCAATGTTCATTTAATTTCATTGCAATGTTGGTCAACGACTGATTAAATACAATTGGATTGTTGTTTACTTCAAGCTCGCAAACTGGATCTAAAGAATTGCTTCAATTAATTTTCACCACATTAGCGTCTTGCCATAATCATATATTAGAGAGGGTGAAGCATGATTGCGGCCTATTGAGGTTGTGTATGTAATATTTTTACCTCAAGGCATGTGCTTGCCTAGAATTATATATTTTTTGAGTCCTATAATAGCTGTCTTTTTAGACTTCAATTTGAAATTTGATTCAGTGAATGGCATGGTTCGATTCAATATTATGGTTACCCTCTAAAGTCAATAAAAGCAAAAATGCTGGATGTCTGGAATATATTTATTCCTATTTATTCCTAAACTTAAAATCTGATAGAGCAAAGTAAAATCATGGGTTCATGATATTACCGGGTTTCCAACTAAGCAAGAAAGTCAAACTTTAGCTTTACTTTAAAATACAATAAAAGTAACGTTTTAGGTCAGTCCCTTACACTGAGCTCCAAACTTCTCAATCAAAAAGGAATACTGAAATAATTAGAGACATCAGGAGTGCATGAAGTCCCATGAAAAGTCACAATACGCTGATCAAAACAAGAAGAAAAGGACGGAGAAATGCATGTATTTATGAACATGCTATAAAGTCTTATCTTTTCTGTCATGTAGTCGAGTTTGGACACACAATTAACTGCGATGTCTGTTGACGCATAGCAATACGTAATCGTAACAGAATGATGAGATTCATAGGGAAATCTTATTAAATTAATTTGTATATTAATTTAAATGATGTCATAATTACCGCGAAATGCGATAACTGATAGCGATAAAGGTCAGAGTGTATGGATTTGTTCGAGTAACAGGTTTTCAGCAATAGTTGTATATCTTAATATATTGGTGCACTTTAGTGTAGATTGAAATCTAATGAGTTGGTACCAAGTATAGACTCGGCACCCAAATTGTTGGTAATTATTCTTTATATCACGTTGGCCAGCTTGAAGTAAACAACCATCCTATTGTATTTAACCAGTCGTCGACCAACATCGAAACACTACCGTCAAGTCGTACGCACTGGCCTGTTTCGAAATTCCATGATCATCATCAGAGTACGACGGCAAACTGACCAGCGAGGATCAAACCGCATTGCATATATATGAAAAGCAAAATTAGATAGTATTCTCGCATACATTGTACTTGACTGGAAATGTCGTCTGCACAATTTCTATGCCACACACACACACTCACTCACACACACACACTCACTCACACACACACACACATATATATATATATATATATATATATATATATATATATATATATATATATATATATAGGCAATACAATTAAAATTAATTAACTGCGCTGATCGCACCTTTACAATCATTGATTGTTAAATCGAAATAAATTGCCTAGATAGGAGTGGATTCAAGCATTTACTATGATATTTAATGACCGAATTACGATTTGCTTTTATAAAATTGAGAATGGTGGCCAGCTATCCCCTAGCAACGGGCATGATCTCTTCAATCCGTGTAGTTTTAGAGAGATTAGGCAATAATTAATAAATTATGTTGCTATCATCCTTAAATAAGATCGGTAGTAGACTTTTGTGTTCGGCAGCATTTGGTTTATTAAAAGAAAATATGGCATTCCTCATTTTTACCTCCGATAATTGTATAAGATTGGCATTCCACAATGTTCAAATAGAGATCATTTTAGAAATCGTGATAGCAGCACCTGCTCAAGAAAATTTTCTTTGAAATTTTTAGCCCACATAATGAAACGATACACTTTAACGATCATTTAATTATGGTTACTTACCTGAATTTAATTAAATTATTTTTGGCTCTGCGGGTAGTGATAAGAATTTTCCCGCGGACCTGGGCATGAAACCGCGCAGAAAAATTCTGGAAATTACTGAAGAGCTCCATATAAGAATTCAACCGTTCATCTGGATTAATTGTCTTTGCTACTTTATACAGAGCTTACCTTTTATAAATATAATTGATAGTTTTTTTTTATATTAAGATCGCAACCTTGGTTCAATTATAGTAATAATTTATTGTTTTGCTATTTTTTTAATTTTCGCGGATATGGCCTACAAATAATTTGAAATAAGCAAAAGCTAATACGTAATGCAAACGCATTTTCTAATTTTTCATTTTGTACAGCTTCATTTTGGTGTCTCATAGCTTAACAACAATTATTATAAGCTGAGCTAGTTGGAATTAGGCGCCAAATTTTCAAGGATATACATAGCATTTTTAAATACTAAATGACTAATTTTATGAGAGACTACAATGCCACATATATAAGTATTTTGCAGAGCCGATTTTATTTTCGTCACAGTAAGTTTGGAATTATCTCTATCAATACCAATAACTTAAATTTTAGTATATATTACAATTTTTTGCAAGATGACTGTTTGAGCGTGCTTAAGTATATTGCTGTTTAATTTTATTTAACTTTTAGAAAAATTTAAATGAAATCTACATTGTACGAATCAACATCAGTGTTCCAGCACAATCGACTGTCCTGGATCCAACTACTGTTTTCTGGAGATCTGACTATGCCATTTGATGTGACGGCTAACATTATATATGAAGTTTGTGCTGCAAATTTATAATCTATGTTCCACGCAATTACCCAAGAGTCGTTCAGCATTATTTTTGTACATTAACCACAAGTGGTATCTGCCAACTAAATGAAATTCAACGTTGCTTCAGTGCAAAAACTGAAAAAAATTTGCCCTCCATAACCAAGCTTATATTTGAACTTCTAGGTCTATTAGCTAGATAACTTTTGTTTAGGTAAATTGCGTCAATGATATTGTGTCTGTGCTGTATTTGGTGTGAGTATACGCATATTTAACGATTACGCAACATTGATCTTGCGTTGATTTTAGTGGACGTCTTTAAGTGTTCCGTAGAAGATTGTAGTTTACAGGGATCCATTTTTTAAACGTGATTGATCTCGTGAGTTTAGGACAATATGAACTGCGCATTGCTCGGATTGAGTTAATTCCGTTTTGTCGTAGATTCTAAAATAATATCGCCTAAATTAGACCAGCGAACAAATTTCTGCTATACTCCAAGTATCCTAAAAGTCAGTTTTGGATAGTCACATATAGGAATTTTTATCAATAAAATGTACATGCTCAAGTTTCATGTTGTCCAATTCGGTTTAGTGCTGAAATATTCAATAACCAAAGGTGAAAGCCTAGCCTAGGCTTATTAAATATAAGTTTACATGAACTTTTTAACATAGTTGGCAATAAGACTTAACGTTAAGTGATTTGTTCAACATCCACCAATTTTATTTCACCTAGAGCAGCATTATTCTAATATAGATATTAAAAATATAGTGAAAGAAGATAGGTAAATTTGTGAATGGATGTATTATCAATAACCTAAGGCTATTCGTCAATTCTGAACGACTTTGCTGATAAGGCGATCTTTTATATCAAATTCAACCGCCAATGCAGTATACACACATATTTGCTTGCATTATTTATCGTTATATGTTAACTGTAAAATATCTCCAGGTCGCCTATTCATAGTGTGGATGGTTTGCTCTCAAATTTCCCTTCCTTTTGGGTGCCTGCCTACCAAGAATGACGAGCATTATCTGTCCGAGCATCAGTAGCCAAATAATCCTTCAGCGGGCGAAATATGCCGTTCTCGTTGGGCAAGCTTTTTCTCATTCCGTCTCTAGCCATTTAAACTAAATTTTACTGTGTAGTAGAACCACACACGAAGCTTTACTTAAAACTTGATTATGGTTGTATGCAAATGAACCCAACAAAGTTTTCAATATCATTGCCGAGCTGATTAACTAGTGTCGACGAGTTGCCAGGTCCAATACCTAAATGCATATATTATTTGTTTTCTGTAATGAAAGATATATACTTGAATTAATTTGAATTCAGGATTTATATCTAGAATACAGCTAAATTGCCTTATTTCATTTGTAGGTTGAATGTTAATATCATACTTTGTATACGAACCCTTACTTTACTTTGATTAACCTATTATATGGTCTTGTTTTGCTTAGGTATTTGTTTTAATTGCTGATGCTTACTTAAATCTGCTGAAATTCGGTGTATAATTATTTTAATTAAGAATCGTATCACTTAACTTTTAAATCGCATTAAATAGACTGTTTACAAGAGTGTTTAGGTCTACAACACCACTATCAGTCCTGGCAACTTGCACTCAAGGGTTACACACTGGCTTTGGGGCACAACGTGATCAGATATTTATTATATTTTGTGTCACCGGATTATTCTGCGTACGCGCTGTCTTTAAGCGCTATGGCAGCAATTTCTCCTTAGTGTGGACCGACAAAGCTTCATGAAAGTGTAACCCGATTTTTGCAGCTTAAGTTAAACTACTTTCATATTCAGGTTTCTACCGCAATAATAAAGCCAGCATATATTATCTAATACCAGACTACATAACATAGGATCAGAAGGATGGCAAATATTCAACAAGAACAAAACAAATTACTTACATATGTCAGTATAAACTAAGAATTGTATAGTGTAGAAAAGGCAATTCATCCAGTAGACCGGTTTCGTCCTTATTGGGAACTCATCAAGTACTGGCAAATTCTGGCCAGTACTTGATGAGTTCCCAATAAGGACGAAACCGGTCTACTGGATGGTGCCTTTCTACACTATACAATTCTTGGTTCTCTGTTTATATATAATAATCAATAGTCGAGTGTTTATATCAAGACCGCAACCCAGTTATAATGGTATTTATCACCACCCGCGCAACCAATGTTCGTTTAATTATAAAAACAACCTATATCCTGAAAAGCACGCTTTTCTGGATGCGTGGCTACTGGTCAGTATAAGCAAATAGTACGCAATGAATCTAAAAATTCGGATTTCCCCAAACATGCTTATAAACAAAATAACAATGTGCTTAATGTTCGAAACCAATTATGCGTTGATTTTCTATAGATAAGTGTCCTAGATAAATGTTACAAAAAGCCTCGCCATTTGAAGAAATGCATTTGAATAGCATCTTCGCCATAAAAATCGTTAATTGCCCGTAATATGTCGTGCTCCAATATTTACCTTAGTTACAAAATTAAATAGATCCGAAGTTTATTGGTCCGATGACATCACGCACCAAGAGGTGGGGTCACCAATGATGCGGAGATCTACTCGACAATTACTCAAATCAAGGTTGCGATCTTTACATAAACACCATCCCGTATATATAAAATTGTCAGTATAAACAAATCATTGTGTAATGTAGTAAAAGCAGTTCATCTAGTAGAGCAGATTCGTTCTTGAACATGACCACGTCTTCTTCAGAATCTATAACTCTTACCACTGAGATATCTTATTGCACTAGTTACGCCAAACATGGTGAATCGAAAGATATTTTACTGTTTAATAATGTTTGTTGCGGAGAGCTAATATATATGCAAGTATGTATTAGGTGTTGTGAAACTAGTAACAAATTATTTCAGCTGTGACCCAAAGACAGCATGAACGGAAAGTATAATCTCATGCACATTCGTTTCGTGCTCACTGGTGTCTCATCAGAAGGAGCACGTATTACGCCCTTTAACCATTTTATATTTGGGTGAGGAATGTGAGATAATAGGACAGTACTGACACAATAGCCATAGTATTGGTATCCTCTACAGGCTCGGTATATATATTATATGGAGTGAGTTAGCGTTGAAGACACATTGTTGAGGCACTACATGATGTTCGCTTCACTTCTGCAGGTTTACACATTCGTCTGGAAGATTGTACCGTCCTATTATCCCACATTCTTCACCCAAATATATAGTGGTTAAAGGCATAATACCGGCTCCTACTGATATGTCGCCTGTAAGCACGAAACAAATGTGCATTAGATTATACTTTCCGTTCATGTTGCCTTTGGTTTGTCCTTCTGGTCACAATGAACTAATTTGTCACTAGATATTTTACTGGACTGGAAATTTAGATGCCAAATTTTTATACACTTACGTGTGTACCATTCGTTCAGCTTTCGACAAATGTGTAAAGTAATACATTTAAACAATCATATATTGCTCAGGTGATGATTTCATTTCGTTTAATCACGTTTGAGCTTCAGATAATCACCAATCCAGTTATATTTTACCTGTCGCACAATTTAGCGATAGACCATGCTGACAACCTACAATGCAATGTTAATATAAAGCATTTAAAATCAGATATTTGGTTCTCACTCTTGTTAGTTACCCATATTTTTTAAATAATTGTATATTTCGCCACCCGCGCATACATTGATTGATTAATTTTGTAATTTATTTAAATGTTGCCAGAGCGCAAATATGTTATATTTATGATAGCATAGAAATTGTACATTCGATGATTGCAGTCAGATAAAATGGTTGCAAGACTACTATCGTTTAGATCCACATATTGGATTTTCATTGCCTTATATATGCATAGTGGCTTTATCCTGGCTGTCAGTCTGCCGTCTTGCTCTGTTGATTACCATGGAAGTTCAGTAAAGTACATTTTAGACATTATGCGACGGGTAAGATACAATTTGATGGTGTTTAACCCAAGAACAGCAACCCAATTCAAAGTATTGCTCGAAAAATCAGAATGTCGAAATATGTTTCAGCACAAGAATGCATTATATTTGGCTTCAACCAATCTCTAATTTAAATATTCCATTGTGCGGTGGGGGATAAAGATTCAGATTCGTAAAAATATTTTTCTTTAAACATTCATGAAATAGTTTGTGATAAACACAAAATCTCTTTCATTTTAGATTCAGCTTGAATATCACAAAGGAATATATGATAACCTTCCATAGGCGATATTCATGATAATGCATATATATATATATATATATATATATATATATATATATATATATATATATATATATATATATATATATATATATATATATCTGTCTATCTATCTGTCTATCTGTCTATCTGTCTATCTGTCTATCTGTCTATCTGTCTATCTGTCTATCTGTCTATCTGTCTATCTGTCTATCTGTCTATCTGTCTATCTGTCTATCTGTCTATCTGTCTATCTGTCTATCTGTCTATCTGTCTATCTGTCTATCTGTCTATCTGTCTATCTGTCTATCTGTCTATCTGTCTATCTGTCTATCTGTCTATCTGTCTATCTGTCTATCTGTCTATCTGTCTATCTGTCTATCTGTCTATCTGTCTATCTGTCTATCTGTCTATCTGTCTATCTGTCTATCTGTCTATCTGTCTATTTAAATAAAGCTTTAAGGATTTCAATATGCATAGCTATATTTCATTCTATTTATCTAAATATATTTTAAACCTCCATTAACTCTCATATATACCTTCCAATTTCGGTCTCTATTCATTTATATTAATATTTCTTTTTTATATCGTTCTAAACATTTGTCATAAAACAAATTAAACACAAATATATTTTTTATGTGAAACAATGTGCTACAATTATATGTCCACTTTTATTAAAAGTCAACCAATGTTACCTCATTGGCATCTAAGTCTTTCATCATAACACTGATGAGACTGTCGTCAGTTATTTCTGGCCTCCCTTGTTTCTCTATCTCTGTCATTTTCATGTCTCTGTTATACGTTTACCGTTCACCTCTTTATAACCCTGACTCATGCAGGCCCCCCAACACTTCACACACACACACACACGCACTGTAGTCTTGACTTGCCGAAAGCCGCTCAACACACGAGTGGTTTATCCGAATGAGGCCAAGTGACTGTCCCATTAACCTCAGTCATGGATCAGCATAAAAATTTCGCTACGCTTCTCAGTTAATCTTCTATCTGTCTTGTGTGTCTGTAACTATCAGACCACAACAGGTTAACAGGTTGAAATGTTTGGAAACAATGACACATTTATATATGTTTATTTTCTGTATGCACGTTTCAATATATATATATATAGGTACTATTATGAAACGACATTGATGGTCACCTCACTTATAATTTCGGGATACATACATGAATACATAAATGGATGTATGAAGTGATATATGTCTATTTTACATGTATATTTATATATTAAATAGTCTAACCTAGGTTGTATTTCGTTATAGAAACAATAGTGACCTGTGGATTGAATGTAGAATAGTTTATTAACACAAATAGATGAACGAGTGAGTGGATAGATTTTGGTTTATTTAACAGATAAAAATATCAGATTAACCGTTATGGTTGATGTGCAATAGTCTAAATTACCACTTCGCATCTTTTATCAAACATTGGCCTCCTAGTATCAACACGAAGTCAACACAGGTTTGTGAGAGCAGGGTTAATGGACGAGTGTTTCACGAGTGTATCGAATTATTTTAGTGTTATTCTACAGTCAACTGGTACTCACTGAGTGCAAGCCATCACAGCAATGCCATCCGGGGCTACTTAACTGTATGTACCCCCTCCGCATCCCTAAATACACACCTCCCTCAGGTACTTCGGATTTCTAATCTTGATCAATCAATTTTCCCCTACCAGTTGGCTTATGCGTTTGTGAGACGTTCAAATGTGGTCTGTTTCTTAATTCCTGAGATCAGATTACCTGTCATCAAAATAACTACGCACACACTGAGCTAAAAACACATATCCGCACACAAATAACAGAGAGCGCGATTTGTCACAATCCTTTCACTGAATACACCAACCCCTGCTTAAAACAAATAACGTTATTAGTAGCCATGACTGTCCCCAAACAAGGATCACCACACTTCACCTGCACTAAGTAGGCATTACACTCTTCTTTGTGCGAGTGTCCATTCGGAATGATGTCTGTTTATCTATACAGTGCATCTTTACGAGTGGAAACTGCCTACAGGTTCACCAGTGTTGATTGCTACGATTAACATAAAAAATAATGTGCGCAGAATAAGTTGTGAATGGTTTTGCTTTCGAAAATTATTTCTCATCTAATCAGTTGTACATCGCACGTTCCAATTTTTTAGAACTATTTTAAATAAATGATCTGATCGTGCCAACCCTTATGGATGTTCTCACAAACGCCAGAAATAGTTTCCTTACTTAATTTACCTATCGAATTTTAATTATCCAAAACCGATAATATTTCAGGTTAATAAGTAGCCATAAACTTTCGTGTTATGTTCTGCTATTTCTCACAGATAATACGAACTTATCTATGGAGCACTTGTTATGAAATTAATGTTTATCTCAAATTGACAAACTTGATTATGTGTATATATATATATATATATATATATATATATATATATATATATATATATATATATATATATATATACTACGACAGGATTCTCGTCGATTTGATAGAAAAGAATTAGGCTGGTGATGAATAAGCAGCTAAGTAAGTTTTTATTCCATGTATGATATTTATTCTGTTCCAAATACCATTTTCACCGGCTACAAATTCATGAATTGTTTCTTTACAACTGTACGCTTGCCGTACATGTTCTTATTATGCCGTATGAATAAGTTTAGCTATTGTTTCTAAGATATTTAGATAGTTGGAGAATTATTCCACAACGCATAAATTTAGTTGATTGCACCGTCTATATGTCCCACAAGACTTGATCACACAGAGACCTATTATTATAATCAAGGTTGCGGCCTTGATTTAAGCACCTGACCCATTAATTACTTACATATGTCAGTATAAACTAAGCATTGTATAGTGCAGAAAAGGTAATTCATCCAGTAGACCGGTTTCGCTATTATTGGGTACTCACCACGTACTGTCCAGAATTTGGCGCGGACGGGGCTCGAACCTGGGCCCGTCGGCTTCGGAATCTGGTGCTCTAACCAATGAGCCACCCTGCCGCACCGTGGTTAGAGCACCAGATTCCGAAGCAGACGTGCCCAGGTTTGAGCCCAGTCCAATAAGAACGAAACCGGTTTACTGCATGAATTTCCTTTACTTCAATATACAACTCTTAGTTTATACTGGCAAATGTAAGTAATTAATGGGTCAGGTGTTTATATCAAGACCGCAACCTTGATTACAATAATTTTTATCACCATCCGCACCACTAATGTTCGTTTAATTACATAGATACTTACAGCGTAACGCCTGCTTTTATTAATAAGTTGTCAGTAAACACCACACACGTTTTAATACAATGACACCTTCCCTTTACACTGAGTTACTCATGTTCTCCAGTTCCAAAATATTCTAGCTCATTTTCATAATTAAGATAAATTTACAAAGGATATTTCCATTGGAAACTTTTAAAGTCATCTTAAACTTGAAATGTGCAAATACATTTACTCATCAATAATTGATCGAACTAGCAGAATCGGCTTGACAACATTCAGGACTTAAAACTGCAGTCAAGAAATTAATTAAATTCCTCATATTAACATCTTTCCCATTGTTTAAGATCCAAAGTGTGATATCTTCACGGATTCTTGAGGAGTTAGTATTTATTAATACTTCATATTACGCATTTTCTGCTTGATGACTCAGTAAATTTAATTTGAATTACCGCTTTCGAAACAGTTGCCGTAAAATTTATGCGTAATACCGAATATAATAAAGCCTTATTATTTTGCTTACATTTAGTCTGATGAACTGTGAAATAGTGCAGCTACACGTCAACGAATGTCACAATATTTCGAGAGACAATATAAATTTGGACATAGATCTTGTTAGCTAAACCACAGATCACAATCGTGTGCAACATCAGGTCAAGAGAGATATTTTCTGGCCAAATCGTATAAATGCTAATTCCGAGGCTTCACGACGTTAAATTACTGAAACGTGCAACTTGAATACACAAAAGATTTATTGACATCCGTGCTGACTCAAGGGGATACTACTCATCTGAAACCCAGTACATTTCTTCAAAAAACGCGGAGTATTTGGAGGGGCCATTTGCTGATCGTCTATGAAATTGACCCGTCCAAATGTCGCACATAGCCTGATATCCGACATAATTGTTTCGGACGTAATTGCGACTCTTACTTTCATATAAGCAGTAAGTTCGAATCGTTGGTGCCAATGGGGTTAATCTTGTAGTATTTGCTGGATTTCGTTTCCAATCTTGGTATTTAACAAGAAAAAAGTTGCTATGCAAGTAAGCTATGCATAACACAGTCAGTCGAATGCACTGACAGGCTTTCGGCTTCCTATTTTAATCATCAAAGTAAAGCAGCGAGGTGAAAGATGCAAACCAAACCGTACTGCTTGCAGAGGTATTGAAAAGAGAGATATGTATCTATCATCCTTAGTCGTCATACATAAATTACATTTGAATACAATTATTGGCTGCACATTATCTATGCAATTATGAAGATGAATTTAAATTACTTTTGGCGTTCATTTCAAGCTCCCTAACTTGATTTGAAAAAGTAATTAGTTAAACGAACATTGGTTGCGCGGGTGGTGATAACAATTATTATAATCAAGGTTGCGGTTTTGATATAATTACGTGACCCATTATTTACTTACATATGTCAGTATAAACTAAGAATTGTATAGTGTAGAAAAGGAAATTCATCCAGTAGACCGGTTTCGTCCTTATTGGGAAATCATCATGTACTGGCCAGAATTTGCCGCGGACAGGACTCGAACCTGGGCACGTCGGCTTCGGAATCCGGTGCTCTAACCACTGAGCCATCCTGCCCCATGTAGTGTGGTGTCTGTTTAGCAATGACAGATTGGGGTTGGTTAGTTGGAACTTTGGGTTAAAAAGGATGCCATATGAGCTCCACCTAAAGTAAATATAGACTAACCATGTTACATAAGCTAGTATATAACTGAAAATTGTGTGTGATGTAGTATGTGGCAGGATGGCTCAGTGGTTAGAGCACCAGATTCAGAAGCAGACGTGCCCAGGTTCGAGTCCTGTCCGCGGCAAATTCTGGCCAGTACATGATGAGTTCCCAATAAGGACGAAACCGGTCTACTGGATGAAATTTTTCTACACTATACAATTTTTAGTTTATACTGACATATGTAAGTAATTAATGGGTCAGGTGTTCTTAGATATATTGCAGTTAAATACTGTTTGTTGCGAAGAACTAATATATATGCAAGTATGTATTAGGTTTTGCGAACCTCGTAACAAATTAGTTCAGTTGTGACCAGAAGGATAAACCAAAGGCGGCATGAACGGAAAGTATAATCTCATGCACATTCGTTTCGTGCTTACTGGCGACTCATCAGTAGGAGCCGGTATTACGCCCTTTAAACCACTATATATTTGGTAGAAGAATGTGGAATAATAGGACGGTTCTAAGATATACTTGATACTTAAAGATTTCCAGTAGATAGTACACGTTATGCTGAAGCCTTCAGAGGGACCGAATCAGACACAACCAATCCTTCGCGGAGATATAAATATCGTGCGCCTACAAGTGAGTAATATTCTGCACATAGATGCATTACGCATGTAAATCAACTTAAACCGACTGGCAATCTATAATATGATAAATATTCTGCTTATACTCCATAACAAAAAATCTTCAATTCACTTTTAACTTCATAATTTTTCCTATAGATTTAATGTATCCACGATGTTCTGTCGTGGGTGGTCGGTTGCGTAATGATCCGATTTATCCCCATTTCCAAATACGCTTTGAGTTCGGCTTCGTGATGTCATCCTTCTGAAGGTTTTCTTACCACCCTTATTAACCAATGGAAATGAAGTTCGATCTAACTGTTTCACGTTATGGTACATCATCAATACACCGATAAAACGACCAGATTTAAGCTTCTTTTTTGTTATTATGCGGCCATTTTTTGCATTCATGGAAAAGAATTTCGAACGCCTCTTAGCCACATCAGTCACAATTTGTCGGGCTTCAAACTGCTTACCTTAAAATCTGCATATTTGCATTTGGTTACGGTTATACTGCACACTTTTATTTAGGCTCATCTAAGTGAAGTTTAATATAAGTTTGAACTGATAAAGTCCGCCTGACTTACTTAAAGAATGGAGCCGCTTGTTTAGAACTAGTGGGCAATTGGAGCAAACAAGAGTTGCAAATTTATTAAAAATGAATATATATTTCGAGATTCCGGACGGGAGTCATACATAATTCTGTCAAGATAAACAAAACTCGGCATTGTGAGGCACTACTCGCTCACGAAATTTTGTCCGGTGGATGACGCTACTACTTGATTAAAATTGTCGAGCAACACAACAATCAACGGTAGCTCAATATTCTGCAATTTAATGCTTGGTAAACCGCATTCAAGATTGAGTTTGGGGTTAAACACAACCTCGAAATTTAGTTAAGAAATCACTTATACTTAAATTAATTAAAAATCATCCCATTCGTTTAAGCAGCACGTCACGTTTGTTCGTACTCATCGTTAGACAACATCAGTAAGCCGATTATTGTGGATTAAATCACACAATCTATATTACGTATGGTGACCTAATAGTCTAGTATTTATTGTACTGAATTTAAAGTTGGCTAACGTTATCCAAGCAATCGCTATCAGAACAGGTGCAATCAATTTGAACAGCTTTTGCTCCTGTAGAACTTGCTACTAAAAATTTATTTTTTTGATCTCATTGATATTGTTCAGCCGACATTCCTTGTGTAAACCAATATAAAACAGACTACAAATATATGCATCGCGGTTTAATTCTCACTAGTCAGTTTTCCGTAGTGTTCTGATGATGACCACAAAAAGTTGGTATGCGTCGTTACGACGGAATAACGGTTGATCCCCAATAAAGTGCGTGAGGTTAAATAATAATTTCTTGGACGTTAGCCCACGTAAGCAAACATTTTTCAATATTTCTTCATCTCAGTCGCGCAATCCTTGTATGCTTAATTGTATTAAATTGCAATTAAATTTTTCATGACCGCATATAAATTGTGCAGCCGAAATTTGCACTCATTAACAATGCCTGTGAGACCATTACGAATGAGAGCCACATATCTGCTAATTTAATGAGCTATAATTCAACGGAGGTTGGATCCTTGATATTCAGTTATCTGTCGTACTCTGAAGATAACCATTGAAGTTTGAACGCATCACTAAGCGTGACCAACTACAGTTTCGAAACCGTTCAAATAAAATTCGACATATGTTTATCTCAGATTCGTTTACCTTGTTAAACTATTTATTATCAGGACCAGCATAATTATTTAAATCAAAATTGCGATATTGGTATAAACATCAAACCATTTATACACATATTTTTGTAGTACAAGCTTAACATTGTATACTGATAAAAAATAAAATTCATACAGATTCAAGCACTGTTCACAACAAATTCTGGATTAAACGTGAAGATTTCCATATAAGGATGAATTGTCTTTTCCACATTATACAATACTACGCTTATGCTGAAAAATGTTTACATGGAATGGGATTGACACATATTTCAGGATCGCAACCTTGATTTAAATAATTGTTATCACTGCCCGCGCAACCAATAGCTGTTTCATTTTATCAGCACAAACATTGACATTTTAATTATATAAATTACATAATTTTGGTTAACTTTGTAGAAAGTTATCTGTTAAGTGTTGAAAATGTGGACATGTTTGCTTAAATATGCTATTGTTGGCATTGTACTGTGTACGTGTGATTGAAGGCCTGAGGATGGTACTGGAATTATCAAATTTATTGACTATTAATATGGTGAGTTTTGGGCATATTATCGGCTCCAATTGAGAAGTCGCTAGTAAGCACGAAATGCATGTGTATATGATATTAAACCCTTCGTCTATGCTGACCTTGGTATATCCATCTGTATTTAAACTAATTTATTTCTTATATTTCTTGAATAATTGCGCATTGCGAGCTTTAAATGTTGAATCTCCATGATTTGCCCTATCAGTTTCGCAAAGACCCGCTTGATCCCTATTTCCATGTGCGTATCGAATTTGTCCTCTTATTGGTTGGGTGCGAATTCTTTCCTTTCTTCCGAAGGCTTCAATATCGTTCGTACTAAAAACGGGAAATAATTAATGATCTAGCCTTCGTCGTTACTTGGTTCGCAACAACTAACATATAGGACGGTACAATCTCCTAGACGAATGTGTAAACCTGCAATATTGAAGCTAACATCATCTAAAGTCAACGACAGTGCGACTTCAACACTAACTCACACTATATAATATATATACCGAGTCTGTAAAGGATACTAACACTATGGCTATTGTGTTAGTAACCGATACCAGCCTTACTAACAGAAAAGCCATAGTGTTAGTATCCTTTACAGACAAGGTATATATTTTATATAGTGTGAATTAGCGTTGCAGTCGCATTGTCGTAGACTTTGTAGGATGTTAGCTTCACTATTGCAGGTTTACACATTCGTCTAGGAGATTGTACCGTCCTATTATCCCACATTCCCCAACCAAATATATAGTGGTTAAAGGGCGTAATACCGCTCCT
>JAQBSW010002849.1:75000-94611 GCA_029291075.1 Eudiplozoon nipponicum
TCCGTCTAAGCTGACGTTTTCTCCACCAGAGTGAATGGATAAATAATGCAGGTGAACACTTGTATAATAACTAAAAGCGATAGTAATCGGAGCTGTTCACACAAAATAGAATTATTAAAACTAATATGAAGTTTATCCTCTCATAATTTAATTACAAAATTATGCAAATAGAAGATAAACGAAATTATCATTTTATATATATCATTATATCCCTATATATATATATATATATATATATATATATATATATATATATATATATATATATAAGGCAAGCAGCTTAATACCAACACCGATCCACATTGAAATTTTTTTTTTCGAATGTGTGATGTTTTGAAATCTAACATATGCATAAGAAGTTATATTTAATCAATCTTTCAGTCCATTGGGTTACACAAAAAATTTAATTTCATGTGGATCCCGTCTACTATCAAAAGGAGACAAGTTGGAATACATTCGTTATCGTGGCTATTAATCAGCAACTTCTCAATAATAAATAATTTTAAGTAATGTTAAACTTTTTTGCTTGATTTCCTAATGTGAATTACGTGACGCAAGGGCTTTCCTTGTCGCAAGAACTCGATCAAGATAATTTATGCGAATGTTCTGTTTGTCTGCATTAATATTGAAATTGCTGCATAGTTGAATAGATAGGTTTAGTGGATTATTTCTATTCTGCTTGAAAGCTTAAGAGTATTTTTAAACTTACATTTCACTGATTGCTGAATATAATCGTGGTCACCATTAATTATTTCGTGCCCCTTGACAACACATTTTAGTTGATATAAATTGCGCAATGTCATTTCAAGTGGGTGTTAATTATATTAATGCGAACTACGAGACAGCGGTCTTCTTGTGACTTGTTTAAACATTTTCTGTTCCTTTGTGGGACTAAAAGCATCATGTGAGGTAAAGTGAATGAAAGTCCAGCAAAAATGTTATTAAATGTGGTAGCTTTAAATTAGCATATCGAGTGAGTTTACAACAGGCACGCCAGGTAAAGCAATATATATTTACTTTAGACTATTATCAAACCATTTTCAATTAAAATTTAAATCCACTACAAATAAACACCAATCATTTTTAGATTATTCGCCACATATTTTAATGAAAACGCAGTTCACACAATATGTACCCTTGCACACTTTGGAGCTCATCTGGAAGTCACACTAGCTAAATGTGATCAAACCTCGATAAGCACACTGCTATTATATAGAAATATACGGTTTAACAAAGCGATAGGCTTCACTATGGAACCGCTTGCACAATTTATACGCAGTCTCAAACATAACTTTGCCATAGATTTCGCTGAACTATAAATATTAGTCAACTAGGCAAACAATGATTACGTGAGGGTCCAAAACGAGGACTAAATTCGGCGTTCCGGTCACGAAACAACCGCACAACACGAATTAATTAGATATACTCACAGAACCCCAACTCTACTTTATGTTACATAAATTGACGTTTACATTATAAAATTGACGATAGTTTTGTAATGATCTGTGCCTTATCAGATACAATAGGATTGATGTTTCTCCCAAGCTCGCAACGTTTATTTGAAGAATTCCTTAATCCGCATCTGATTACAGGTTGCAAGAGCCGAATCTGAAAATTGTGCTATCTGGATCACAATTGTAGTTCGAAGCAAAATAGTTCAAATAATTTAATATAATCTGAACAATATTGTTGAACTCCCTATTGTCATTTTCTCACTTAACACTTCGGTACTCATTCCCTAGTATCTTTATCGATGGATCGATCCACCAAAACAAATATTTACAACTGACGTTATGCGATACAGACTATAGAAATATCGGTAGACAACATGTGTGCATCTATAATTTAATGAAAATTCGATGCGCGGGTAGTGATACCAAGTATTTAAATAAAGTTTAAGATCTTGAAATAAACACCAGTCCCAATATATACATACATATTTCAGTATAATTTAAGCATTGTATTATGCCTTTTTTACAATTACTAATTTATAATGACAAATGTATGTATATACTAGGACTGGTGTCTACCTAAAAAATCGCAACTTTGATTTAAAAAATAATGTAGACATCTAATTTTACAAAATTGTTCACTAAAATAAGAATCAGTTAATCGTTCATTATTATGACACGCAAAACGTTATTTAAATAAAAGAATACCTAGGTATGAAATATGAGCTTACGAAACTGCCAGAAATTTTTCGCGTAGTAGGGCAGAAAGTATTTGGACTAGTGTTCATTTTAAGTCTGTGTAGGTAAGTTGCCTAATTGCCATCCTCTTTCGTACAATCACTACTCGCCACAGTCACACTGTAGAGCACAGCATCTTATCTGACAGCAGAAATGAGACATCCTGTTCTTCGTTAATTCTCATCATAAAACATGTGCTCGGATAATAATAAACTCTTAATGCTTCTGATTTATTCCACAAAAAGGAATTTGGTTTTTTCGTAGTTCTGTCATCATTCCAGGTGATACCACAATTGACGGATGCCGGAAAATAGATGGCGGTCGTAGATTAGTAAAATCTTGATTCCTTTAAATTTATAGGTGCGCAGTTTGCTCTTTTAATTGACTGACGGTACTTTAGGAGATAAAATAAATATAAAGAGATCTGTCTTGAATAATGATATCACATTTGTCACAAGTTGTTTTCTCTGTGAATATGGTTTCAGCCCTGATTATGGGACTAGAAATGAAGTCCCGAAAACTTCGAAAAGGTTCGGACAACTTTATTTTAAAAAATTTCCGTACAAGCATCATAAGGACGATTTCAGAGTCACGGGACCAGTGAGAACCCATCAATTAATTAAAAAAACAATCTGTGCACCTGGAAATGTAAATGTATCAATATATTGCCGACTTATGAGTGCTATCGATTGCCCGTAACTGTCAATTGTGGTGGAAGATTTTAATGCTTCTATTTGTAACGCTCCGATTGGATTTTCACTTATCAATTCTGCTAACCTATAGGAGAGCGAAATTTTTTGTTCGTGTTCAACATGCAAGGTAATTCAAGAGGTTTGACTGAACTTAGGCTAAAATTGCTAAAGCCCATTTAAAATAGATGACTCCCTACATATTTTAAAATAACCCATGTAGACAAGAACTCTGCTTGGAGGTGTCTATACAGATAATCATCTCTATATATTAATGAATGCATGGATTAAATATGTCCAGTACGGGTTCAGGCCACATTAGACCAAGCAGATTTAAAAAAGGAATATGACAAAAAATACAATTTCATTTCTAAATGTGTTTTGTCCTTATCAGCGACTGAGCCGTAGTATCCGACACCACACCTCAATCCAGCTATATAATCGGTGAAGATGTTTAGGAATGGTTGATTGTGCCATCTCCTATACTTATGCTTATTAGGGCAACAGCAGTAGCAATAGCAAAGACAACTTCATACAATGTAATTGACAATTCAACTTTGACGACAACTCTTGATATGTAGAATGAACTAAACATGCAAAAAGAGTATCACAACGATGATTTATGTGACTGTTTAAACTTCACGACATTTAAGAGTATCAATGAGTCGGACAACAGGCTAAACTAAATCAAGTTTGCGAGCTTGATGTAAACACCAATTCCATTATATTTAACCAGTCGTCGAGCAACATAACAAAACTACCGCCAGCCACAACGCACTGACGCGTTTCGACCTCCCATGATCATCATCAGAGTACGACGGCAAACTGACTATGGAGGATCAAACCGCATTGATTATATATATATGTTGTGTTATGTTACTCGACGACTGGTTAAAGGCAATGGGATTGGTGTTTACATCAAGCTCGCAAACTTGCTTTAAAGAATTGTTACCACCACCCGCGTAATCAATTATTGTTAAATTGTATTGCCTATACATGTATACGTGGCGAAAGTTGCAAGCAGTTAAAGTTCGTGACTGCATAAAAATTGTGCAGCCGATATTTCCAGTCAAGTTCAATGTATGCGCGACTGCTAGAGGTGAGAGCCGTATATCTAACTTTGATGTCCATATATATTCAATGCGGTTGGATCCTCGATAGTCAGTTTGCCGTCGTACTCTGATGATGATCATGGAAGGTCGAAACGCGTCAGTGCGTTGCAGCTGGCGGTAGTTTTGTTATGTTGTTCGATGACTGGTTAAATACAATGGGATTGGTGTTTACTTCAAGCTCGCAAACTTGATTTAAAGAATTGTTACCACCACCCGCGTAATCAATTATTGTTTAAATTGTATTGCCTATATATGTATATGTGGCGAAAGCTGCAAACAGTTAAAGTTCGTGACTGCATAGAAATTGTGCAGCCGACATTTCCAGTCAAGTTCAATGTATGCAAGACTGCTAGACGTGAGAGCCGCATATCTAAATTTGATTTCCATATATATTCAATGCGGTTTGATCCTCGATAGTCAGTTTGCCGTCGTACTCTGATGATGATCATGGAAGGTCGAAACGCGTCAGTGCGTTGCGGCTGGCGGTAGTTTTGTTATGTTGTTCGAAGACTGGTTAAAGGCAATGGGATTGGTGTTTACATCAAGCTCGCAAACTTGATTTAAAGAATTGTTACCACCACCCACGCAATCAATTATTGTTAAATTGTATAGGCTAAACGAACATCAGTTGTGCGGACGGTGATAACAATTAATTTTTGTCAATTTTGCGATCTTAGTACAAACACCTGACCCATAGTGTGCATAAATATAATCTAAGATTTATATAGTGTAGAAAAGGAAATTAATCCAGTAAACCGGTTTCGTCCTTATTGGGAACTCATCACGTACTGTCCTGCAAAGCCAATTGCCTTTTTAACACTATAAAAGTCTTAATTTATAATGATAAATATATTTACATAATAGGTCAAGTTTTTATATCACAAATGCAACCTTGATTAAGGTAATTGTTATCAGCGCCACCCCCAAATCCAACCTTCGTTTAATTCGATATGCTTTGTTTGTTGAAATTTAAAGGTTCACACAAAGCATTTAAAATAAATCATTTTAGTTTCTGAGGATCTTTATTGTATTAACCGACTTTACAATGCATTTATGCAGAAAACGCTTTCTATTTCTCAACAAAGAAAAAACTCAAATTTATACATATTATGTTATATAATAGGAATAATCTTATGCCTTGCTAGGTCATGTCTGCTGAGCCTAACCTTTTCCGCACATAACCCGCTGGAAACTTATAAGCTTGTATGTATTAGGTTTTGCGAACCTAGTAACAAATTAGTTCAGTTGTGACCAGAAGGATAAACCAAAGGCAGCATGAACGGAAAGTATAATCTCATGCACATTCGTTTCGTGCTTACTGGCGACTCATCAGTAGGAGACAATATTACGCCCTTTAACCACTATATATTTGGTAGAAGAATGTGGAATAATAGGACGGTACAAACTCCTAGACGAATGTGTAAACCTGTAATAGTGAAGATAACATCATATAGTCTACGACAATGCGACTTCAACGCTAACTCACACTATATAATATATATACCGAGTCTTTAAAGGATGCTAACACTATAGCTATTGTGTTAGTAACCGATAACAACATTATTTTACCGAAAAGGTACATGGTACTAACACTATGGTTTCCGAGTCGGTACATGGTACCAACTTGATGGATATCAATTTATGTTATAGTTCACCGAAATTGAGAATTGCAACAATTTCTGAACACCTGTTACTTCAGTAAATCCATACACCCTGGCCTTGATCGATATCAGCAATCACATTTCGCGGTAAGCATGACATCATTCAATTCAATATATAACAGTTAAATACTGAACGGAAAGTATAATATCATGCACATTTGTTTCGTGCTTAGATTATAATAATTGTGATCACCGCCCGCGCAACCAATGTTCGTTTAATTATATAAACACACACACGCATGTTTATGTACTTACGTAGTCTATCAACAGACATTCCTATTATTCCATATTCTCCGACCAAATATATAGTGGTTAAAGGACGTAATACCGGCTCCTACTGATGAGTCGCCAGTAAGCACGAAACGAATGTGCATGAGATTATACTTTCCGTTCATGCTGCCTTTGGTTTATCCTTCTGGTGTCAACTGAACTAATTTGTTACTAGGTTCGCAACACCTAATACATACTTGCATATTTTTTGTTTGTTGGTATTATAGTGGTTGTTTTTTCTGCCGTTGCTTTTATTATTTAGCGAATACGAAATTCTAAGACTGGATCTGGTGTTCAAGAGGTAGCGTCTGCACAGACTTTTGTTTTAGCCATATTAGGTAAGCGATTTATAAATATAGACAAAACTGCTTTCTATAAATAATTACGATTATCTCATGCACAGCCTTGAAAAAGCCAATAGTAACTAATGCTTCACTACCGTATAACCATAAGAAGGTAAACGAAAAAGAATAAATTTTTTACAACGTCAAAAATAATAATTTAGGCACACAAATTATTAATGTGATTTACGAGAGTTCGAGAGTGTGCCTAGTTATTATGTGTATATTTATCTAGATAACTCTCAGAAGTGAGGAAAACTAAACCTCTACACAACACAATTATGGTCAAATGGATTCGATTCCATATCGTGCGTGGTTTCTAACCGAAAACTATGATGCGCACGTGGGACCTATGCTACACAATTTGGATGTCAGTGACTTCGATTATTTAGATTGCCACAATCTGTTTCAGATTGGTCCGAAGCTTTTATGAAGATACACAGCCTATTTTCAAAATGATCATAAAAGGTTATTTTATAATCAAGTTATACTTCAGTACATTACGTATATCTAAAGTAATAATTAGCTAAATTTCTCTACCTGACCATACCTACTGCTAGCTATCTTCCCATTTTCGATCATCTGATTGCTTGTAGTACAGTGTAGAGTCTGTGCGGCTTGACCAGGTATTACGCTAATGGTAGCGTCAGCTTATCTGTTATGTAGATCCAGCCATCTTTTGGATTGGCTGCTTTAACCGAATGATTAAATTGCGTGATTGTGACGTAAAAGCGTTATTTTAGGGAGTGCAATCTAATTTCTGTAATCATATGCGAAAAAATGGGATATCGGTGGCAACTGCGTCCAACAGGTCGATTTGGAGACTTTAATCCTATTTAATACCGCCTGGCGCTCAGCTGATAGTGAGCAGAAAATCGAGAGCTAAGTTCTTGTTGCTCTGATTTCTTTTATTTTCTGTAGCTTTGCTGGTGGGCCAACTCTGAAATATGAATCAATTTTTACTTTTCGTTGTGTAGTTCGTTACCTCAGCACGGTATGCTTTTGCTTCAATATACCAATCTGAGTGGCCGTATTTTTTCAAGTTTCTTTTAAATACTCCATTGTACGTTCAATGAAGAGACGTATTTAATTCGGCTACATGGTCATCAATTACTTCTGGAATAAAGTCGCTATTACACGGTAAACTTTTCGCTGCATTGCAGCTGACGACGGAATTCACATAGCTTTCCTGACATAATTACTTGCATTGTTCAGGTGCGGTATTTGCCCGATATAGGTTGTTCACTGTTAAACTACTTTTGTCATCAGGTATCAATTAATGTTACTCCAGCGACAAATAGCCTGTGTGTTATTAATACTTACCACACCGCTGTTCTTTTATATATATATATATATATATATATATATATATATATATATCACATACACACGACTATTAATATTTAGAATAGTTTTGTGACAGCAAAATGATTAAACGTCTGCAATTGCGCAAAAACACCATCGAAACTTCATACCTATATTCTCTATGCGTAACATTTAAGATAATTACTAAATGTAAGAACAGAAGGGAGTTAACAATATACGAATCTTTATGGATAAACATATTGCAGCCAAACTTATGTAAGCAGAAGAATCATGTTAAGGCTCTGAGCTTGAACTGGAGTTGATGAACACAATTGATTGGTTGTTACCTTTTTCGCACTCTCTCCATGTCTACATTTTTCTATTTTGTTAGGTCTTTCGGTTTAAATATATAAATATTGTGTATTTGTAGATACTTGAGAAGAATATGAGAAAGAAATGGTTCTTGTATCTGATAAAATTTATTTTTCTTTTTGCACATGGAAAGGGTACTATGGATGGCATTATCGCAGTTATTAAAACACGTGGATTATTTAGATAAAAGGTTTCAATAGTCTTGCACGTTTTACTATTCGTGCATTATGTTTATATATTTATTTGTATTTTTCATACAACCTGTCTTTGTTTTTAGATGTTGCCGTTGAATTTCTTTGCAGTCATTTGATGCGGGATTTTCCTTTTGAATTGTATTTGTAAGTTTTTTTAACGAAGCAGCACTTCTCTTGAGTATAATTGAGCTTATGTCAATGAAATGTATTTAATTAAGAATGCTTCTGACTTAAAACTTTAACTTAATAGATAAAGATTATTTGGTGTATATCTATATTATATTTGGCTCGTAGCCACAGAAATTTCCGGCCTGACGAATGGCGGGCACAAGCTGGTCAGCCCTGGAATGGTAGCATGAGCCTATTCGGGTCTAACGTGACACAAATATCATCCCGTTTCATATGTAGCACCGAAGGACAGGTTTCAGCTGCTGAAGGAAATGTTGACCACTGGCATCGAGGCAGATATTGCTTATCAGACTTGATTAGTTACCGATATAAAAGACGGAAAACTCCGAATACAAGCCGTCCTCACTAGGAATGGATGACCTAGTGTTATTTTACAGCCCACGTATAACCATAAAAAGGTTATATTCATTTCCTTAAGAATGCGACTTTCTACTAAATTAATAGCTTCTTCTCATAAACAAATAGAAAGAGTTAGATTTTAAATATCTTATTTCGTCGTATTTCCTTTTCGAGTATACATGCCTGTTTGTTCGTTGAAATGTCTTATTGTAAATGTAGTTACGGTGTGGTTTGATCGAGTGATGTTTGTTATGACTGGTGCGTATATATATATATATATATATATATATATATATATATATATATATATATACCAGTATATTTCTAATTAGGAAGAAAAACACATTAAACACAATGTGGATAATGACCATTTATTTCGAGACTTATAAACTTTACATTTTTATTTGTGTACATCCAGGGTTTTCATTTAACTTCTATTTTTTGTTTGGACTGATAAGTAAATGTGTATGCGTATGTGTCTCTCTGTGTGTGTCTGTTTGTGTTTAAATGTCTTTCTCACTATAGCAAAGTTATTTCTGACATTTGGTCATTCTTGTATTGATGGATTGAGAATTAACCAACTTTTCACATTGTTGGCTGTTACGTGTACGAATGTTATTTTCCCGAGTGTTGTCTTTCGTTTCGTCTTCCTAAATTTTGTTCTGTTCACTTGGTAACAGCGCGGGGTGTGCGGATTGAAGTGTTGAATTCTCATATTGCTTTGAAATTTCCGTCGCCGCGTGTACAGCTGTTTTTTCTTCAGTTTTTCGAGTCTGTTCGAGGGGAGTGTTTGGCCTTGCCTGGATGATGGTAAATTGTTGTTGGGTTTTGTAATTAGGTTATCATATTTGCTAGGTTGTTAACTAAGTTAATTTTTTGAGATTTTGGCACACTGCCGTTGTAATGAATGTATTTCCCGGTGAAAGTGGACTTTCTATGTATGGCCAGTGTGAAATCCAAATTTTCTTCTCGAGTGAGTTTGATGTCAAGGAAAAGCAAACTATTTTCTTTCTCTACCTGAAGCGTGAATTTGATGTCTGGATCGGCTCCATTAGCTTTTTTGAGGGTTTCGGATGTTCTGCTGCTTCTGGGATGAACAATAAAATACCATCTACATACCTTTTGTAGAGTGCGCTCTGGTCAATTTTACATCTTAGGCTCGTTTATTCGCGATGATGCATGTATACATCTGCCAGAAGAAGTTCAATCCAACTTCCTATAGCTACACCATTGATCTGACGGTAGTATTTCCCTTCAAATGTAAATGGCACGTGTTTGTATATGCTAATATGAGGTCTTTTATATCATTGGCGTCTATAGGGAAACTTTGAAACTCATTTTTAATCAGGTCACATAAAATCGTCGTTGTCATTTCCAGTAGAGTGTTCGTAAATAAGGATGAGACGTCAAGCGAGACCATTTCATTCAGTTCATCTGCTAGCTTGAAAGAGTCCTTTATGGTGTTTTTGTTTATGATATTTCGTACTGGTTGAAGTAGTTTGCAGAGAAACTTAGCTGGATTATGTTGCAGTGCATTGATCATTAACATAGTGGGCCGCATCGGAGGAGCTCTTGAGTCTGTCAGGGCTTTATTAGCTTTTGGTTTGTTGTCTAGTTTGAGTTTCGATTCATCATTTATTATCTCAGTCGTATAACAACTCCTGATCCTTTGTCAGGTGTGGCAAGTCATATAGATTTGTCTGATTGTAATTTTCTTAGTTCGTCTATGTGCTTCTTTGTGATGATCTGACTGCCTTTGAAATCCTTTTTGTATTGCTCTAGTGCGCTAACTATCCCAGTTTTCAGTCCTTTTCCATTGAGCGGTGCCTTTTGTTAAGTTATTGTAGAAATTTTCCATTCCAGCCTGGATATCAATAATTATTAATTAATTATGCAAGCAGAAGAAGCATGTTCAGGCATTGAGCTTAAACTGGAGGTGACGCACGCAATTGATTGGTTTCTATTTTTTCACACTCTCCATGTTTGCAAATTATTAATTAATGCAGATTTTTGTTTCTAAGACGAGTAATTCTTCTTGGTGTTTGGACAAGATCGCTTCTGAATAATTGTGAAAAAAATACATCAGGATTTGTAGGTAATTTCGATTGTGTAGGAAATTTTTCTAGGTCCCTTGTGAGGTCCTTAGCCTCTTTGTCAGCTGTTATTGTCATCAACGTTTCTTCTGCCTTGTGAACGCATTGTATTCGCTGTCAAATCAATCTTGCAAGTTGGCCACCTAGTAATTGAATGATTCTCTCGGTAACGAATATTATATTACCTTTTATTTGATTAAACGATTTCATGATTGACACGAAATATGGTAACTGATATCGACCGAGGCCGGAGTGTATGAATTTTCTGGAGTAACCCGTTTACAGAGCTGGTTATCTCCAAAATCATTGTGTCGGTAACCTGTACAACTTCTGTATCTTGAAAACCACTTTGTTGGTACGTTTTACAGACTGGGGATATATTTTATATAGTGAGTTGGCTTTGAAGTCGCATTTTACAATTCTTCACATGAAATTAACCCCATTACTGCATTATTATATATTCGTATAGGAGATGGTATCGTCCTTTTCACCCACATTCCTCACCCAAATATGTAGTGGGTAAAGGGCTTAATACCAGCTCCTACCGAATGTACACGAGATTATACGTTCAGTACATGCTGTCTTCGGTTTATCCTTCTGGTAATAATTGCAATAATTTGTAGCTAGGTGCGCAACAAATAATACACAATTGCATATATGTTAGTTCTTCGTCATAAACAGTATGTAACTGTTTTATATTTAATTGAATAATGTCATAATTACTGCACAACGTGATAACTAATATCGATAAATGCCAGAGTGTGTGAATTTGCTGGAGTAACAGGTGTTTAGAAATAATTCTCAATTTTCGGGAAGTTTAGCATACATTGAAATCCATTGTATTGGTACCATGTACCAACTCGGCAACCATAGTGTAGGTACCATGTACCATTTCAGCTACCATAAAGTTAGCATGAGGTACTAACACAATAGCCATAGTATTGTTACCCTTTACAGGCTTGGTTTATATTATATATATTGAGTTGGCTTTGAAATCGCATTGTCGGAGACTTTATCTGAAGTGAGCTTCACTACTGCAGGTTCACACATTCGTATAGGAGATTGTACCGTCCAATTTTCCCAAATTCCTCACCAAAGTATATAGTGGTTATAAAGCGTTGCACCGACTCCTGATGAGTCGCCAGTAAGCACGAAACAAATGTGTATATGAGATTAAATATTTCATTCATTCTGACTTTGGTTTATCCTTCTGATCCAATTTGAACTAAACTACCATGAGATCGTTATGCATAATACGCCATTGAAATGTTTTGCTTTGATCTCAAATAATACATTATAAACCGGTGAGGTTTCGGCGTACAATAATCAATACAAAATATTAATATTTAATTGTTTGTAAACGTATATCTGGTTAAGTAATTTATGTTTGATATTTTAGGGTAAAAGTAGTGTAATACAATATTTAAGGATTGTTAATTATGCTTTAAAAAGCTGAAGGTACTCAAAATATTTTTAAACGAGGTGAAATTTAAACTCTTGATGATGGATGTGACCGAATAGGTTTGTATGCATGTATGCATGTATTTATTTATGTATGGATGTATTTATGTATGTAGGTATGTGTATGAATGAATTTAATTATGTAAGTATATATGTATGTTTGTTTGTATGTTTTTATGTTTGTTTTGTTGTGTGTAAGTTTGTATATGATATATATATATATATATATATATATTGCGAATGATAGCTTAAGAAATATATTAAATAGATCGGTTTTTTCTACTGTGAATTCGTCATGTACGTGTGAATTTTCCCTGGCTGGCGCTGGAACTAGGTCATATTTGCTTCTGGGTTTAACACTCGTAGCCCTGCACTATCACGGTCGTACTTTAGACATTGTATAGTAATATACCGAATTATATTTTGGTTAGTTTTTAATTCACACGGAAATTATTTGGTATAAAGTAAGATCTAATATTATAAATAACAGACCCCATTTGTCTCTATTGAACAGACACCATTCAATCTGGTGTATTAATATTGAATTGCAGTTTTATTACTGGATTTTGATTATATATATGTATATATATATATGTAATCGTAAATAATTTTTTTCAAGTTGGAAAAGGCAATATTTCAGGTTGAAATGTTTTATCCTTATTGTGAAATAGTCAAGTACTTGGATATATATATAGCATGGTTCCCTTATATTCCCATTTTGCATTGGTTCCTTTTAGGGCATTTTTACTGTTGCATTTATTGGACTATGTTTTTTGTGACAGATAAGTTTATTAGTGCTATTTGTGTCAGATTAAGAATAGTGTTCACTTTTGGTTAGTCTTTTAATTTTTCTACATTAATCTTGAGATTATTTTATTGAAGACGCACGCGCGCGTTTTCTGTGTTACTATTGTTGCTATATTTCTGAGCCATTAAGTCGGCGTCTTTGGCGTTAACCAAATTAATGCATGCTTGCATTGTTTACTTTACTTTACTTTACTTTACTGCGGCTGACTCCTTTTGGAGGATAAGCCGGCTCCATGACATTTCATGGAGTTTCTTGGGAATTTGGTACAAGTGGTGTCCCCTCACCACTCGGCTTTTTGGTCGAGGACGCACCTCTAGCCTTTGCACATCCAAGCGCAGTCTGCAAGGCAGCAGCAAGTTGCATGGTTGCCGGTGGCTGTTGAGAGCTCATTCGCCATTCGGAAGTACGGGGTACTGTCCAGGAGTCCATGTAATCCTGTGGCTGTTGAACCTTTTGTGGCGGGTGCATTGTTTAGACAGTGTTAGTAAATTAGTCTCTATTCTGAATATCTGCTGGGTTTTTATATTATTTAAAACTGTTCAATATCGTACAACATTTGTGCTATCCACTATACAATACTTAGTCTGTAATGAAAAACGTATGTACATAACGGGCTAGGTGTTTATATCAAGATTGCAACCTTGACTATAGTAATTTTTATCACCGCCCGTGCAACCACCCTTCGTTTATTTATATAAAAGTTCAATTCAGTAACACTTCCCCATGTGGTTTCGTGTCTATTCTATAATGATTGAGTGCGAATGGTTGGTTGGAACTTAAGGTCTAAAGAACGCCGTATAGACTTCACCTAAATGAAAGGTTAATCAATAGTCATCAGTTATTAGATAACTGAAAATTGTGTATAGTATACGGCAGGGTGGCTCAGTAGTTAGAGCAACAGATTCCGAAGCAGACGTGCACAGCTTTGAGCCCTATTCGCGGAAAATTCTGGACAGTGCATGATGAGTTCCCAATAAGGATGAAACTGATCTACTGGATGAATTGCCTTTTAGACACTAAAATGCTTAGTTTATATTGACAAATTTGTGGACATAATGGATCAGGTGTTTATATCAAGATCACAACCTTGATTAAAGCAATTTTTACACCAGCCGTGCAATCATTGATTGTTTTATATTTCTTTTTAACTAGCTTTCTTCTGTCAATTGATTTATTTCTTTTTCCTTACTGTATGCGTCAGAACAACACTCACCATTATCTATAAACTGATTGTCTACCAAAAGGAGCATCAACTTCGTCTCGATTACGACTGGAAACGGCTGTGGACAGGTGAGTTTTTGTACTCTTGTTGTAATATTTTGTTGCACCTCTTGTCGGTGGCTATCGCTGACCAAATTCTTGATATTGCGCATCATTGTCTGGCTTGGTAATCTCGTATTAGACATTGCGTATCTAGTAACTGTCTCACAGTTGTGGACCAAATATCGAGTGGAAACTGGTTGTAGTGCATATTTTTTATGTATTAGTGCTCCGCGACAAAGGAAATAAAACTAGATATTGATAATCCATAGCTGCTAACGCCTTGATAGCTTTGTAGGTCCATGTGTTTTCTCGGTATAGTTTAGATAATTGCTAAGTGAGCGTCAGGAGGCTTTACTCTAGAGGAAAATTTACAAGCAGATCTGTGCAATGCGGTTGCTTTTAGACGTACCATCATTTTAGACTCTTGTTTAAGATCGCCGATTGCATTGATTGATGCACGATTTGAGAAAGATAACTTCACTGCATTCTCTCCATTTCACTTAGGCACCTCGGATGGATGGCTGGAACTACAGGATAAATATGCTAATCATCTGTCCGGGGGATTTTATTCGCGATAGATGTCACTTGGTCACGCCATATGACAATCTCACTAACCGAAAGTCATTTGATAGGACGAAAATCTGTCTGTATAGCAGAAAAACAGCGTTCAGTGAAGAAGCCCAAGTAATTCTTCCTTTTGTGAAAGGTTGTTTTTGAATCCACCATGCGAGAGGCATTAACCTCCGTTTGTGTATGCTTGTTCTGTTTTGTATATTTTCCCCGATATTAATCTTGCTTTTGCCTTTTTTGGTATTTTAGATGGTCCCCGTTAGCAATTTTCCAACCAATGTTCTTCTGCAGCTATGTGAAAATGCAAAATAAATTTTAATATTATGATGGTATGCTGTCCGTGATGATAAGGATCATGATGATGATGATAATGATGATGACAGCGGGATTAAATTCAGTTCTGGCAATCTTTGAATTTTTGAAAATTTCTGCTTCCATTTAGTTTTTTAGACTAATAAAACCAAATTTTATGTTCACAATAAGTAAATCATTAATAACTGCCCCGAGCTCTTTAAGAGTACATTGCACAAAATAAACCAGCAATATTGTAGATTTGATTCGAATTGTAAAAGGAATTTTATAATGTTAATGATGTTAGAAGCAAGCCTTTTTGGTAACCTTCAATTTAGTTTGTCTTCCATAGGTCAACCAATGATTTTTAAATGTGTAGAGTAGTTAAAAATTTTTTCAATCGATATTCAAATTAAGCATCATGATATTGTATCCGTGGTTCCAAGAAGTCGATTTTTGTGGTTTATTCACCGATAGATTATCAAAGTAAGAATGTTGACTCTTTTCCTTATGAGCAATGGACAGACGAAATTTAATTGCTACCTAGTAGTAAAGATTTGGTGAGAAAATATTGTTAGCAGAATTTCATAGCAATTGTTTTGCATCATTTTTGTTTTTTGGTGATGAATTTTCAAGCTGTCAATTTATGATTTTATTCCGCATTTTTCTTGTGCAGAACAATTGATAGCACTCATATGACGGTAAAATGTTGATTCCTTTACTTTACCAGGTGCACAGATTTTGTTTGACATTGATTGATGGGCTCTTAAATTTCTCTTCAATCTGAAGCCATCCATCAGCTGCTTGTCTGAAAATGACGTTGGAACCAGATTTTCCTATTTTTTTCAAAATTTTTGGGACTTCATTTCCAGTCCCATCTTCATGGTTGACACTGTACTGATAGGAAAAAACAATTTTTGGCAATTGATAAACTGGCTTATCAGTGTTGCCTTCGATGCGGCTTAACTTAACTAAAAAATTCTGAGTGCTTGGTGAGGACCAAAGAGTGTTGAAACGCGTCAGTACTTGTGCCTGAGGGTACATTCGCTATGTGATTACATTGAATAAAAGTTTGTTTTGGGGTTTTCTCGTATGAAAAATTAATTAACATTGTTGTTATCATCATCCGTACAATCAGTACTTCATTGATGCAATAACACAAAAGGAAAGAAAGCTGAAAATGTACAAACTCTGGTTCTGCCTTGTTTCCGCATTTGTAATGTTAATTGAGAAATTTGTCGTGTATTGGAGCGTACACTTATTATAAAGCAGTTAAAAGATGGCCGTTTTACTTTTCACAAAAATTCAAATCGACTGTAACATTTCGTGCAACGACCGACAGAAAACAGGAAATGCACATGATTATACACACACGCGTGCGTATTTTGCACAATTATAAAATAATGGTTTATTAGGCATATTTTCATAAACTGATTGTCTGTCGTGCTCTGGAGATGATCAAGGTAGTTTGAAACCTGTCATTATGATAAGGCCAATTTAGCATCTTGCTCGTTGAATCACTGAGACAACTCCGGTGGACGGCTGTAACTACAGGATGGGCAGGCTAACTGTCTTCTGGCTGGATAATATTATTTGCGATATCGGTCATATAATCACGCCCCACCGCATACTTTATTAAATATAGGATCGGTATTTAGTTCAAGTCAGCAAATTTAACCTTCTAATAATGATTATATCAACACATGTTTCTAACACTTCGTACGCAGCTTACTTATTTCATGTTTTATTTTGTATTTTGTAGCTCTGCTTAACCTTATTCGATTTCTCATCAAGTTGGAGGGTTATTCCACGATGGATAATCTACTTCTTATCATACGAAGGGTAAATTTCGTGTTTTGTGATGTCCTCTGGATCAGTTTTCTCATCTTTTCCTTGTTTTTGCTTTTGTTAATTCTCTTTTGATTTTATCGAATTATCGGTACCTACCACGAGTTATGTTCAGCTCAACTGCTAATAGTTTGACTTGATAAGTATTTTTAGTCGATGGATATAAATTACATTATTTGCATGCTGTTATTAACGAGTTAGTTTCATTCGTTGTCTAGGCATTTCTCATTTAAGCATGAACGACTTATGGTTATATGGCAGTGAAACATTTGTAACTTTTGATTTTGTATGGTTCTACATGATGATATTTAAATATATATCAGTATAAACTAAGCCTTGTATAAAATAGAATAGGCAATTCTTCCAGTAAATGATTTCGTATTTATTCGACACTCATCAAGAAATTTGCCGCGGACAGGGTTCGAACCTGGACACGTCTGCTTCGGTGTCTGTGACTCTAACTGCTGAGTCATCCTGTTGGAAGTTAAAGCCAATTATCTGTTATAAACAATTTAATGTTCTTTTTGGTTAGTCTTCCTTCCTCTATGACATCTTTTTAGACCTAACTTTAAAACTCGCCATCCACAACCTGCCAATATATAACAGACAACACGCTACCTAGGGAAGTGATATTGATTTGAACATTTCTATATTTAAAAAAACCATTGATTGCATGGATTGTGATCATTAATTAAATAAGGGCTGCGCACTTGATCTGAACACCTAACCATATATATATATATATATATATATATATATATATATATATATATATATATATATATATATTTGAGTGGTCAGTTATATTAACCTTCAATTCAGTATCACTTCCCGAGGTAGCATGGTGTCTGACAGATTTTCTGTGATTAGTTAGAGCTTTAGGTCTAAAGAGATGCCACGTAGGCTCCATTTGAGCGTAGAGATAACCATAAAACTTTAGTTTTTATATAACAAAATTATTTGTGGTTTGCAGCATGGTGACGCAATAAGGTAAAATCTGTCTTCGAAGCAGATGTGCCTCGATTCGAGTCCCTTCCGCTGCAAAAATGTGGATTGTACCTGAAGAGTTATCAGTAGACACGTGATCGGTCTGCTGGATGAATTTTCTTTGTTACCTTGTACAGTGTTTGTTTATATATATATATATATATATATATATATATATATATATATATATATATATAAATTTTTATATTATGCTGGCCTTCTTGATTTTAATGATTGTTTAACTGCAACATCTGTTCACAAATATAGAGCACATTCTCCCACAAAATAGGCTCCCGTTTTCGAAAAATCATGGCTTATCTAATGTTTCGCGGGGATAAAATAGACGGCTAAGTTTCCACTATGCATTGATCGGCTAGGGGTATGCCCCGTGACTAAGGATGCAGAGTCGCCTGTCACCTGCCATGTTTTCCTGGTGAATGTTAACTTCAAAGCTAACTCACTATATATGATGTATACACTAAGTCTATAAAGGGTACCAACACTATAGTTGTTGCGTCAGTACCCGATATCAACACTGGTTACCTAATAGGTACGTGGTACCAACACTATGGTTGCCGAATAGGTACGTGGTGCCAACACTATGGTCTCCTACACATACCGATGGATTTCGTTGTCGTGCGGCAATGAAGTATCCATGTATTCTGCTGATGATTGTTTAGTTTGCATCTTAGTAATATGGCGTAATAGTATCATTATGTGTTTCGCGTTTCAATCAAACTCGATACTAGATACAGATGTTTTAAATTAAGCATTTTAAAGTTGAGCATCATTGTTGACATTCTTTTTTCTGTTTCAGGCTATCTGTTTGTTCGACATGTTTCTTGTAAATGGCGATATGTTTCTCCTGAGTCCTGAACTTTACGATTCGTTGTACTACGAGCTCGTACGTCAGCATTCTCTCCTCGAATCAGTTTATTCCTTTTGTAAGTCAGAGATGTTCTTAATGCATCGTTGATTTTTGCTTCACTTATATAACAGATTGGTTGACAAAAGGGTCCAACTTACAAAATCTTCAACGAAAATAAGTATTAGGTGTATTTGGCCGAATAAACTTGTGAAACTTTTAAATCAAGATTGCGAGATTGAGTCAAACAACAATCCCATTACACATACAGATTTCATTATTAGCTACAGGATGAATTGCCTTTTCTACACTATACAATTCTTAGTTTATACTGACATATGTAAGTAATTAATGGGTCAGGTGTTTATATCAAGATCGCAACCTTGATTATAATAATTGTTATCACCACCCGCGCAACGAATGTTCGTTTAATTATATAAATGTTCATTTCAATACCATTTCCCCATGTAATGTGGTGTCTGTTCAGTAATGACAGATTGGGAATGGTTAGTTGGAACTCTGGGTCTAAATGGATGCCATATAAGCTCCACCTAAAGGAAAAATGACTAACCGAGTTACATTAGTTAGTATATAACTGAAAATTGTGTAGTGTGCGGCAGGGTGACTCAGTGGTTAGAGCACCAGATTCCGAAGCAGACGTGCCCAGGTTCGATCCTGTCCGCGGCAAATTCTGGCCAGTACTTGATGAGTTCCCAATAAGGACGAAACCGGTCTGCTGGATGAATTGCCTTTTCTACACTATA
>JAQBSW010002850.1:0-60000 GCA_029291075.1 Eudiplozoon nipponicum
AAAATGGAATCATATTTAGGAGCTTTCAATCCAAGAAATGTATGAAGATATTCGTCATCGTAATCGGAAATTGTTGCTCCATTGGAATATCTCTAAATTGCTTATAAAAATCTTTCCTCAATATAAAATAAGCAAAAACATGCATAAGTCCATTATCCCGAGAAAATGACCAATTGACATTATATTCTACATTGATATCAACGGGTAATCAAGCATGAAACGTCGAAAGCATTACGATTCACTTAGTTGCGGTATATTGGTGTACGTTAGTACTACATCTATGCTTCCCGATTTAACGTTTTTATTTAATTAACATTTATCCACAATTAGATACTGCTTGTTGCGGAGAACTAATAAATATGCAATTATGTATTAGGTGTTGCGAACCTAGTAACAAATTAGTTCGGTTGTGACCAGAAGGATAAACAAAAGACAGCATGAACGGAAAGTATAATCTCATGCACATTCGTTTCGTGCTTACTGGCGACTCATCAGTAGGAGCCGGTATTACGCCCTTTGCCCACTATATATTTGGGTGAGGAATGTGGGATAATAGGACGGTACAATCTCCTAGACGAATGTGTAAACCTGCAGTAGTGAAGCTAACATCATATAAAGTCTCGACAATGCGACTTCGACGCTAACTCACTCTATATAATACATATACCGAGTCTGTAAAGGATACTAACACTATGGCTATTGTGTCAGTAACCGATACCAACATTATAGTACCGAAAAGGTACATGGTACTAACATGATGGATATCAATGTATGCTATAGTTCACCTAAATTGAGAATTACAACTATTTATGAACACCTGTTACTCCAGTAAATCCATACACTCTGGCTTGATCGATATCAGTTATCACATTTCGCGGTAATCATGGCATCATTCAATTCAATATATAACAGTTAGATACTGGTTTTGGCGGAGAACTAATATATATCGAAGTATTTATTTGGTGTTTCGTACCTAATAAAAAAATATTTCAATTATGACCAGAAGGATAAACAAAAGAGTGCATGAACGAAAAGTATAATATAGAGTGGGTAAAGGGCGTAATACCGGCTCCTACTGACGAATCGCCAGTAAGCACGATCCGAATCTGCACGAGATAAAACTTTTAGTTTATGCTGTCTTTTGTTTATCTTTCTGGTTATAATTGAACTAATTTGTTACTAGGTGCGCAACACCTAATACATAATTTATCCGCAATATCATCCGCATTTTACAAATGCATAAATTTGAAATCCCTGTAAAAGGATTTTATTACCCAATGAAATAGAATCCTGGCCATTTTTATGTTGAAATATGTAGGATAGCAACAATAATTCTCAAAGGATTATCTGGTTTATACACATTTACAAAGTCATACACTCTGGGTAGGATGGCATCTATTCGTAAGATAGCATTAAAATGTCTCTTATCTAATTCATCTTTAGCAATCATATGATTGATCTATAATTTCACTTTTCTTAATTCATCAGTAGGGCCTTTATCAATTTTAGTTTATACATACGTATGATATAATTGTTCATACATCATATCGAAATAATATATCTGACTACTCAGGACTGTTACCTCTCCTATATTCACAAACAAGCACAACCTAACTTGTTATTTACTATTTTATGCAACCATTGCCTACCATATTTGGGTTGATATTTCTCGTCTACTTGTGTTATCATCAGTGTGGTTGTATAATTCAAATTTAAACTTTTCTTTGAAAAGCAGGAATTTCGTTGCATGAACGACCTTGATAACAGTATCATTTCTTCGTAATTTATCAATATAAATATCCATGCATATTATTTGATTGCATACTACTATGTGGTTGTCCTTAAATGTTATTTTAGAAAGATTTACTACATGATTAAATACGATCGAAATAATCTTATCTACGGAAGGAAAATAGATACCAAAATTGTCTAAATTCCAATCATGCCTAATCATGAATTTTAAATGATTCAGTTAGGTGCACTATCAGTGAAATCCTCCAAATATTTAAAATCGAGGGAATGCAGAATGCAAAGTAAAATGTATCTCTTTTTAGTTTACTCTCTAATCATTTCAAATTTATGGCTTTCCAAATTATGAACCAATTCATTATGTCTAAGTGAAGATCGTGTTTGAGAGATACACCGTTTGCATTTAAAAAAATGTAACGTTAAACCTACAACATCTGGGAATAAAATGATATTTATCGGAAATTTAAATAAATGAGATGTTAGCTATAGGTCTTACAATTGGTTTATTGATATGATAATAGCAATAATAAATTTTGACTGCCTATTCGTTATATTACGTAATAAATAGTTGTTTAAAGAAATGTTTTGCGCGAGAGGAAATTAATTTGTTATCTTATTATTGATGTGTAACACAAAGTGCTTAAGCAGGATATTTCTTGACTACCTGGCGAGTCTTTTATCAAAGGTAAGCTCCTGCCACTGCCAAATGTATAAGTAGTAAAAAAATTGTGTATAAGGTGTTGCGCGCCTAATAACAAATAAATTCTAATATGACCATAAGGATAAACCAAAGACAGCATGACCGTTCATGCTATCTTTGGTATATCCTTCTGGTCATATTTAAACTACTTCACAAAATGGTGCGCAACACCTAATACTCAATTGCATATACATTAGTTCTTTAAATCAAGTTTGCGAGCTTGAATTAAGCACCAATGCCATTGTATTTAACCAGTTGTCGTTGTCGTCGAACAACATAACAAAACTAGCGACAGTCGCAACGCACTGACGCGTTTCGACCTTCCACGATCATCATCAGAGTACGACGGCCAACTGACTTGCGAGGATCAAGCCGCATTGCATATATATGGAAATCAAATTTAGATATGCGGCTCTCACCTTTAGCAGTCTTGCATACATTGAACATGACTGGAATTGTCGGCTGCACAATTTCTATGCAGTCACGAACATTAGCTGTTTGTAGCTTTCGCCACACACACATATATATAGACAATACAATAAAACAATAACTGATTGCGCGTGTGGTGGTAACGATTCTTTAAATCAAGTTTGCGAGCTTGAAGTAAACATCAATCCCATTGCATTTTAACCAGTCGTCAAACAACATAACAAAACTACCGCCAGTCGCAACGCACTGACGCGTTTCGACCTTCCACGATCATCATCAGAGTAAGACGGCAGTACGACATTTGCGGTCACGTACAATTTATGCGAGACTGCTAGAGGTGAGAGCAGCATATCTTATTTTGCTTTCCATATATGTACAATGCGGTTTGATCCTCGCTAGTCAGTTTGCCGTCGCAATCTGATGATGATCATGGAAGGTCGAAACGCGTCGTCGTTACACCGGCAGATTTTGTTATATTGTTCGACGACTAGTTATCTAATGGGACACTCTAAGCTTGATTTAAAGAATTGTTACCACCAGCAGCGCAATCAATTATTGTTTAATTGTATTGTATATACATTAGTTCAACGACACAAACTGTTTCAAAGTAGTAAAACAAATTTTAAATTTTGCTCAAACGCTTTCATTTATACTTACCTCCAGATCTCGTTAAAGACACCGACTTTTCACAAGGTAGGCATGTGACATGTATATGTGTGTGTAGATATTTTACTTTAAAGCATTTAGTTAAATAGAATTTATTGCTCGTGTCCGCCCGTGTAAGTGAAATTACAATGAGCACATAAATATGACCAATGTTTTACTAGAAAAGTGTGCGTCATGTACGTTTCTGAATATTTATAACTGTGTAACATTCAAATAAATATAATTACATACACGTGCTAGATGAACTAAAAGAACATCCAGTTATTAATGCAGATTCATCCTTGTAGGCGTCATATTACTTATTCTACACTGGTTTTGCTAAATGAAGTGCTTACGGGCGTTATCACTGATTAGAAAAGCGGAAAGATGATGTAAAACTTTGTATTCAACTTAGCAGGTATGCAAATTGTGAATTATCATACACTGCCGATATAGATGTTGACATCTTCTTTCATATGTCTAACTGATTATTAAAATAAACGATTACACTCAGTCTGTTCGTATATATGTTTTCGTTTATGACTATACGTGTGTTCCTCATCTATTTCTTTCATAATGTTTGTCTTAAGTTGTTTGTTCTTAAGTTTTCTTTATCTTAGAAATACTTCGGTGTTTTCTTTCTATTTGTTTCTCTGTCATCGAGTAGTTGCGCCTCTTCAGCAAAGACTATAAAAAATTAACACTTCATGACTTGTTAATTTTGTGGAGATGTGACCTAATTATTTACAATGAGACTCGGAAGCACGTCCTGAAACATCCTCTGTGAATATTTGAATAGAGTATATAAAACCTCGGTTCGCATAACAGAGATACTGTACGTGAGCAATACCTTGCCGAGCGAACATTTATTTTAAACAATATTCCAAAAAATATGTCATATTGTACCTGTGGGTGCAACGCCTTCTTCAATGTCATTTAGTTGCAGAGCAAAATTTGAGAAGTTGTACATTTTATCGGCATCCACAGGCAGAGTATTCACCTGCCAAATTCGAGTCGTCTCTCCAGGCTTCAGGAAAGTATTCTCGCTACAGGAGTTTTCTGTAAGCACTTCACGCGTTACGTGGAGGCTGTCAGACCAAGTGCCATTCAGAACGTAGTAAATTATGCCTGATCGGTTTTCTACAGATCCCGTGACCTAAAATACCAACGTCAATTACCAAAATTTGTTCACACTACATGTGCATCTTACAAAATCACTCAGACACCTTAAAAGAACACAATGTATAGTATACAAATTAATGCAAATTTCAGCGTGAAATTTTTAATCTGGTTTATTTTCTTACCAAGATTTTGTTTATAAAATTCGTATATCAAAGAATCTTGTTTTCCATAAATACTGAACACACAGGTGTTCCAATGGACAACCGTAGTCGGTTCCGATATAATAAATCTGTATGCGTTACTTAAAGGAGAAATCTTTTTAGATATGACGCCCTGACACGTTTATGGTATATACAATTCAAAGATGACGTGTTAGCTATTTTGAATCATGAGTGAAACCCAATTTACGACTAAAATGGAGGCATTAGAGGGACTACTGTTTCTAAATGATGAATTAATTAGAGTTTGTCTAAAATTCGTTCGACATTTCAGTATGAAGGATAGTTGCCCAGTAATCATTCGTAATTTAAAGTTGAACCACCGGTGTGGCATGAAAATGAGTGTCTTAATTTTAGTGAAAAACAGCCTTAATCTAACAGATAAAGAAAATAGGAAGATTCTTTTAAGTAGGCTTCGGGAAATATTCAGTGCTAATAGGTACCCTCTTAAGCTAATAGAAGCAACAGTTATGAAAGTTTTCAGTAAATTAAATCAGTACGAAGGAAAATTGTAGAGTCTTGGTAATACCTATCCTAACTAGGCATGGAATTAAAATCAGCAGCAACAAATATAATATTGAAACAGTTTTAAGATAATTTCTTACCATGAGCACTGAGCTTCCAAACAAAAATGAGGAAAGTGAGTCCAAAGACTCATTAGGAGTGTTTAAAATCCAAAGTAAACGCTGTAACCTCATGTTTTTGGGCGAATCCTTTTGCCAAATCAAGATAAAAAGGTTGAGACAGATAACTGTATGCAAATATTGACATTTTAATAAATTTGAAAATACAATTAACTGAGATGGACTTCGACGCATCTTGACATATAGTCGATATAGATTAAAAAATGTGATTTGGGAATCTACTTCAACTGAAGTCGAGAGATTACATTTTGAATGAAACAGCGGCTGAAAACTTCTATGCACTATTTAGAAATAAAATTAACCAAAGGTAGGAAACAACGATTGCACAAATCAGAAACGAATACTAACTCTCAAAATGTTTAAGAATGTTAGAATAAGATTAACTTATATTTGGCTTTATAAATTTATTATTTCTCCATCAATTTAAGGACAATTCGCAATACCATCCCCTATAGCCTCTTTTGTGATTTCTCGTTAAATTACTGTATCTATTAATTTAGGTGCCTCATGCAGTTACACTTATCAATTTTTAATTTTACATTAATTATCACACTTCACTGGTAGCTAATGTTGCTCAATTTATAGTAGGCACTTCTATCAGTTCATCTTCATATCTTGGTTACACCTGATAATTTGAATAATTTTTTTTAAATTCACCTTTAAATTATTTTACTGGTCGTGTATTTGCGTTAATTTTTCCATCTGACGAACCACTTACGTAACACTTAATTACGTCATTACACATGGTAAGATATAACTCTGTTTTACATGCCTGTTTTGTAATAATCTTTTACTACAATATATTATTTATTTTACAATTCAAATTGAAAAGTCATACAAATGGCAAGCCTAAAAATTATACGGGACCTTAAATGCCGAGGGAAGTCATTGTTACGTCGAGAGATCAATCCCTATATTTCACTTAAAAGCAGATTTGGTGTGGCCTGTGAAAAACATTTACTTGCGAAGCATCAAAAATGACCAATTACGCCTCAGATTACAGAAATGCACACAATAAAATGTTTAGACGATTAGCAAAAATTGCTATTGAAACTCATAACCTGCTATTCGACAATGTGGACAACCTGATTACCAGCATCGGAACCTCGTGCACTTATTTTCATTCAAGCGAGCTTATTGTGTCGACGAGAGCTGTTAGTCGCCTGGTTATGAATGCCACCGATGGAGAAAATCAAACGCTTCACAAAGATTTGTCTGTTAATTGACAAGCCTACAAAATAGTTTTAAGCAGCACTGACTCGTTCATTTTCTAATATTGGAATTAGCCTCTATCAGGTATATAGGGAGAAGTCTTATTGTTTGTATAGAAATTTTGTATACTTTGCTAAATAATTATAACTTGACAACAGAACCAAGAGCAAACACCGCATTGGAGAGTCTATATGAATTTGTGAAATCAGGTATGTACACAACGTAGTTGGAACAGGCAACTTGCCGCTAATTAAGATGTCATTTCAACGATCAACAAACTAGCGGAAGATCTAAAAGCAGTTCTGCAACCAGTAGATATTAATCTGTAAAAAAATTTATTTCGAGATAACTTTGAATTTCTTTTGGAATGCGAGCTTTAATAAAGTTCATAGTACACTTTCCATGTGCAAAAATAAAAATAATTTTTTTAGATAAAAAGAACCGCTTCTTTCTCTTCTTCCCAATTATCTAAAAATGAACATCAAATTATGTACAAATTGCAAGGCAAAGCAAGGTAGAAAAATGTAAACATGGAGAGAGGGTGAAGTAACGGAACAACCAATCAAATGCCTGTGTCACCTCCAGTTCAAGCTCAATGATTGAACATGCTTCTTCTGCTTACATAAAACCGGCTACAATTTGTTTATCCATAAAACTTCGTATGTGACTAAGAGCAAAGTAATAAGTGAAATTAAGATCTTGACAGGTGTCGGTTTAATTGAAGAGACTGTACATAAGCTCAAGCTAGTTGGACCATCTACACCAACAATGTACGGATTACCAAAAACACACAAAATAGGTTGTCCTATGAGGCCAATTTTATCAATGGTCAATTCTCCGTTTCATGCATTGGCTAAATGTTTAGTTCGTATACTTGAACCATTGCGCAAACTACTAAGTAATTATTCGGTTGCCGATTCGTTTGAGTTTGTAAACAGAATTCAAAATACAAGATTATGGTATCTTTTGATGTTACGTATTTGTTTACAATTTTTTCAATTGGTGAAGACATTGACATTATAGTCAAAGCGGTAGAAAACGACATATTACCATCGCCGGTGCCAGGTTACACTCTACGAAAGCTCATCTTATTATGCACGAAAGACGTACGGTTTAGTTTTAATGGAAGCATCTACAAACAGACTGATGGAGTGGCATTGGTGAGTCCCTTATCTCCAGTGTTGGTTGAGGTATTTCTAGAGCACCTAGAGAGCACATCATTAAAGAGTGACATAAGTAAATGTGCTCAATATATACGGTACGTGGATGATATATTTCTTGTACTTAAGAACAGGTCTCAATCACGAACATTGCTTAAAAGTTTCAACAAAACACATAAGAATATCGGCTTCACGTCAGAGCACGAGAAAGAAGACTGCCTTTCCTAGATGTACTATTAAAGAAAGAAACTAATGGTAAATTAAACAGAACAATTTACCATAAACCAACATGGTCTGCACAGTATTTGCATTACATCAGTTTTGTGCCGTTTCAATATAAATTATAAACAGTTCGTGGCTGCTTTTCAGGAATTGACAGGTTGATTAATCAAGATTCAAAAGATAACGAATTTAATAAAGCAACGATTTAATGTCTAACGGCTATCCTAGACAATTAATAGAATCAATTTTTAAGAGAGGAATTAAACAGAAATAGATTTATTACGGACCAGAAAAGAAAACAGTCTACCTGAACGTCCCATTTAATGGGGATGCAGTTTCCCGAATAGCCCAAAGAAAGTTGAAGCGGCATTAAGACGTACATTTAATGCAGCTACACTACGATTGTTATTTAAGGTCACACACTTGCCGTTACCAGCGATAAGAGAGAAACCGCTGTTAATGTCAACATCAAATATTATTTACCAATATACATGCGCAAGTAGTCGATCAACTTACGTAGGCCGATTGAGCAGACGGTTAATTACACGAATGAAGGAACATTGTAACTTAAACACCTGTTTCAAAGAAAATGGTGAATACACGTCTCAATTGCGCAACATATTGCTGGAACCTCGCGTGTATGTTCTACAGACGTAGCATTTCAAAATAATTAATAAATGCAATAACAAAAGAGATTTAGCCACATACAAAGCTTTATAGATAAACAAATTGCAGCCGGATTTATACAAGCAGAAGAAGCATGTTCAAGCATTGAGCTTGAACTGGAGTTAACGCATGCAAATGATCGGTTGTTCCCTTACTTCATACTCTCTCCATGTTTACATTTTTCTATCTTATTTTGCCTTTCTATTTATATATAATGAGATTTTATTTTTAGATACTTGAGAAGAAAATGAGATGAAGCGGTTCTTATATCAGATAAAATTACTTTTTATTTTTTCACATGAAAAGAATACTATAAATTTTGAATTCGTTAATCCTGTAAAGTCATACAATGTGAAGAATAAAAAAGGTCTTTCAGAGTAAAAATCGATTTACTAATATCCCTGTTGGCAAAACAATCGATTTTCTCTGTACGTTTATCAAAAGTAACTGCCCGTTATTCGCAATATCGGCAATTCATTTTAAAATTCTCATTAATATGCGCACTAGGTATGTTCAATTCACCTTTAATGGGCAACATTTCAAGAAAGTCGATGGTGTGGAGTTGGACAATCCTTTTGGGAAGTCCACCAGCTAATTATTGCATGTTCCATTTGGGCTCATTGATCTTATTGGCGAATTGGCTGTAGCGCAAACCGTAAGTTTCATAAGAACGAATAACTCATCTTAGTTCGAGTTTAGACCATTTTGCTGACTTTAAATAAGCATAAAGTTTATTTTTGGCTTAACCAATCCAACAGAAGAGAGGGCTACAGTGCATTAAGCGAACTGACGCGCCTTGACCTTCATTGGTCATGAACGGGGCTAGAAAGAATTCCGACAGGCGGGTACTTAAACACAATTTAAATATTATCTATTGCAAAAACGGAGTTGCAGTCCTCCTCTCCTGACCTGAATCATATGCTGAACATGACTGAAATGACGGCTTCTTCATATGAAGTAAACAAGTTTTCCTGTTGCTCCGATAACCAGTAGAAAAGGGCGAAACACATAACTAAGTTTAATTTATCGTAATCAAAACAACATTGTACGATTTCAAACATAAAATAGTAGATTGTTATTGATTTTAATTCTAAAAACATCAATTAAGTTATTAATGCAACAGATTAGACCATGTTTTGTTACTTAATTAAAAAAACCAATAATTGAAATGTCAAGGTGTTCATACAAAGTAAATTTTAAACAGTTAGAGGCGTTAACCATTTTTCAGCCACGTGAAAAATTTATACATACTTTTCAATTTTATTTGCATTGGTCAGCTGTCCATTTGTAAACATGGAAGTTTCTGACTTTCTAATAAGTCCTATTCACAGCATTACACGCCTAATCAGCACATGCCCACTCGTATGAGCAGGGGAAATATATGTTGATGCAATATGTGGGCTTTAACTGCATTATCTGATTACTGACGCCGTACAAGCTCACCGTGCTACAAAATGGTCTAGGCTATTTCATATGAGATTAAATATTTAACAGTTAGATACTGGTTGCAGCAGAGAGCTAATACATATGCAATTGTTTGTGTAGTGTTGCGGAACTAGGAAAAAAATAGTTCAAATATCACAAGAAGGACAAGCCAAAGACAGCATGAACGGAAGGTATAATCTCGTGCACAATTGTTGTGTGCTGACGAGCGACTCATCAGTAGAATCAGGTATTTCGCCAGTAACCCCGAAACATTTGTGCACTAGAGTATACGTTCCGTTCACGCTGCCTATGATTTATCCTTCTGGTCATATTTGAACCAAATTGTTACTAGTTGCGCAACACCTAATACACAATTATACATAAATTAGATCTCCGCAACAAACAGTATCAAAATAATATATTTAATTGATTGTTATCATAATTACCACGAAATGAGATAACTTATATCGATTAAGTCCAGAGCTTATGAAGTTTCTAGATTAATAAGTGTCCAGATAGTTGTAATTATCAATTTTTGTGAACTTTAGCGTACATTGAAATCTATTTTGTTGGTACCATATACCAACTCGACAACCATAGTGTTGGTATCGGGTACTGACACAATGGCCATAGTGTTGGCATCCTTTACGGATTCAGTATATATATTATATTGAGTGAGTTGGTTATGAAGTCGCATTTTCAACGACTTCATACGAAGTATGTATTATGTGTTGCAAACCTAGTAAAAAATTAATTCAGTTGTGACCAGAAGGATAGACCAAAGGCAGCATGAACGGAAAGTATAATCTCATGCACATTCGTTTCGTGCTTACTGGCGACTCATCAGTAGGAGCCGGTATTACGCCCTTTAACCACTATATATTTGGTAGAAGAATGTGGGATAATAGGACGGTACAATCTTCTAAGGGATAATAGGACGGTACAGTCGCCTAGGGATAATAGGACGGTACAATCTCCTATCCCACATTCTTGACCAAAATATATAGTGGTTAAAGGGCGTAATACCGGCTCCTACTGATGAGTCGCCAGTAAGCACGAAAAGAATGTGCATGAGATTTTACTTTCCGTTCATGCTGCCTTTGGTTTATCTTTCTGGTCACAACTGAACTAATTTTTGACTAGGTTCGCAACACCTAATACATACTTGCATAAGACTTCATACGAAGTTAGTTTCACTACTGCAGGTTTACCAATTTGAATATGAGACTGTACCATCCTATTTTCCCACATTCCTCTCTAAAATATATAGTGGGTAAAGGGCTTAACACTGGTCTTTACTGATGTGTCCCCAGAATGTACGAAACGAATGCACACATGAGATTATACCTTCTGTTCCTGCTCACATCGGTTTATCCTTCTGGACATCTTTAAGATTAAATATTGTTATTCTGACAGCTAAAAAACCGAGTTTGGTGTTACATGTGTTCTCTACTTAACCTCATTGGTTACCTTTCACAATGCATAGCCAGATAGAGACCTTAAAAGTATGTATATTTTGAATTAAGATACAAGAAAAGGAACAAGTACTTAAACACCTCAACACCAGTGCGAAGAGTAAATAAAATTTACAAAAGAAAGAATAGTTCCTACCTATTTTTAAATCAACCATAGACTTTTTCCTACCTGGGATAAAAGTAGAAGCCTTATCTTAATATTCCTGCAACGTAATTTTTTTTAAATTTGAATCGTGCGTGTGCTCATTTACGTCAAGGAAGATGCAGCATACCTGTTGGACCACCTGCCGATTTTATGTTTCCATAAATAAGGCATAGTTTTGTGTATTCACATAATTATAGCACTTAAAAGCACTGATCTTAATCGTGATTAGTTTGGCTCATGTTTTTAAATGACAGACAATTCTATAATATATTTAGCAACTTTTTGGTGCAAAAGTTCAAATTATTAACGAAAGCACCTTGTTGCTATATGTAATATTTGCATGCTAACAATAAAAATACCCAAAACGCATGGTCAGTAACGGCGAAAAACTCAAAAAGGCTTATTTACATTACAGATGGCTCATATGTCATCACAGATTTATAGCATACAAAGTAAACTGAATGGATAGTGCCACCGGAATAGGATAAACATAGATGCAGAAAGATTTCGCTCTAATTAAAATTACATTTGCAAGCTTTAAATAAACACGAATCTCATTTCATTTAACCAGTCGAACAACATAGCAAAGATATCGCCATTCACACATAGGGAAGCGTTTAGACATTCCATGATTATCAGCAGAGTACGACGTCAAACTGAATAGCGCGGATTAAATTTCTATTCTTTTATAGAGAAAGCTAAATTTGATATGCTACTTTTTCCGCATGCACAATGATGCTTCATTGATCGATTGGCGTCAGTGCTCCATTACGCAGTTGCGAATAGATTCGCTTTTCAGGGCTATTGCAAAATGGCGAACATGCCATGAAGCAGCAAAAATCTATCCATTTACTCAAAAGTAAAACGGTTTCAGTTAAAAGGAAATAACTAACCATGTGCGGAACATCATCGGAGAAATACGAGTGCGCTTTATAGGAGAGATGGCACTTTTCGCCAGTTGTATGGTTGATAATGTCCATCTCCCCTTGTGGCTCGATACGCAATTTACCAACAACTATATTGTGCACAACCATCGGTATCTTTTGCCAGGTATAATGATGTCCGTTGGCTCGTAACACAAGATGACAGGTGCCAATCGGATTGATCGGCATAGTCTTGCCACGAAACCTACCCGACATGCCGAATTCAAACCAAGACGTCCATGCATTACTTTCACAATGCAGAGCTGCCATAGGTGGATCATGACTCACCTAAGAAGACGATAAAAGTAAGCAAAATGTAAATACGTTTGGAATTGCAAAGAAATTGTATCAAATTGTAGAGACAAGGAGAATAGTTATAAAACTGAAATACGGTAAAGGAAACGGGAAAGAAAGAAGTCATGAGGTAAGGAAGTTAACTAATGATTGACGAAACTTGTGTAATAAAAATCAACTAATAAAACTATAAAAATCAAAGGGTTGCAAAGAGAAAGGGGTAATAAATCAACCACCAGTCGTAAGCAAAGCACAAGTTTTAATCCAAGTAAAACAAAACAGAATAGGTTCTTACAATCCAGGAATAAATAATATTATTACCTGATCTGTGTTGTGACAAACAAAACTGGATTCCATTTGTTTTGTTCCATGAAGATATTTCGATAGCCACTGGCGTCTGTCGTCTTCAGTCCATCCGTCGAAAAAAGTTTAACATAAAGCGAACTGATGAAGTAAGTGCAATATTACCTCCCGCCTTATCATTTAAACTTCAGACAGACCTTTCACTAGATAACTACGTTTCATATATATATATATATATATATATATATATATATATATATATATATATATATATATATATATATATATATAACTGTTATATTCATCCAACTAAGTAAAACTGGAATGGTTGAATATTTATTTGCCATTTACATTCGTTGGACTATTCGATTTATACCCACCTTTCGAAATGAGATATTGCAAAACGTGCTCACATTTTGGGATGTGAGTCCAATAAATGAGATGCGCTTTTTATAAACTCATGCCATGTTGAGTGATAAAATTAGAAATCAGACGAGCCATGCACGTGTGAAATTTCACTCAAAGCACTGAAATCGTACTTAAGACTAATTTCTTTAAATCAAGTTTGCGAGCTCGAAGTAAACACCAATCCTATTGTATTTAACCAGTCGTCGAACAACATAGCAAAACTACCGCCAGCCGCAACGCACTGACGCATATCGACCTTCCATGATCATCATCAGAGTACGACGGCAAACTGACTATCGAGGATCAAACCGCATTGAATATATATGGAAATCAAATTGAGATATGCGGCTCTCACCTCTAGCAGTCTCGCATACATTGAACTTGACTGGAAATGTCGGCTGCACAATTTCTATGCAGTCACAAACATTAACTGTTTGCAGCTTTCGCCACATATACATATTTAGGCAATACAGTTTAACAATAATTGATTGCGTGGGTAATAGTAACAATTCTTTAAATCAAGTTTGCGATCTTGAAGCAAACACCAATCCCATTTTATTTAACCAGTTGTCGAACAACATATCAAAACTAGCGCCAGTTGAACCACTGACGCGTTTAGACCTTCCACGATAATCATTGGAGTTCGACGGCATACTGACAATTGATCAAACCGCATGGTAGTTTTGCTATGTTGTTTGACGTGTGGTTAAATTCAATGAGATTTGTGTTTACTTTATGCTCGCACACTTGATTTAAAGAATTATTACCACCACCCACGCAATCAATTATTGTTAAATTGTATTGTTGGTATACGTATATGTGGCGAAAGCTGCAAACATTTAATGTTCCTGACTGCATAGAAATTGTGTAGCCGACATTTCCAGTCAAGTTCAATGTATGCAAGTCTGCTAGAGGTGGGAGCCGCATATCTAAATTTGATTTCCATATATATTCAATGCGGTTTGATCCTCTATATTCAGTTTGCCGTCGTACTCTAAAGATGATAATGGAAGGTAAAAACGCGCCAGTGCGTTGCGGCTGAGAGAAGTTTTAACAATAATTGTTTGCGGGGTGGTAACAATCTTTAAACAGTTGCAGTTGATTAATTACAGTCGTCGAACAACATAACAAAACTATGTTGTTCGACGACTGGTTAAATACAATGGGATTGGTGTTTACTTCAAGCTCGCAAACTTGATTTAAAGAATTGTTACCACCAGCCGCGCAAACAGTTATTGTTAAATTGTATTGCCTATATATCTATATGTGGCGAAAGCTAAAAACAGTTAGTGTTCGTGACTGCATATAAATTGTGCAGCCGACATTTCCAGTCAAGTTCAATGTATGCAAGACTGCTAGAGGTGAGAGCCGCATATCTAAATTTGATTTCCATATATATTCAATGCGGTTTGATCCTCGATGGTCAGTTTGCCGTCGTACTCTGATGATGATCAAGGAAGGTCGAAACGCGTCAGTGCGTTGCGACTGGCGGTAGTTTTGTTATGTTATTCGACGACTGGATAAATACAATGGGATTGGTGTTTACATCAAGCTCGCAAACTTGATTTAAAGGACAGTAGTTTGGTTATGTTATTCGACGACTGGTTAAATACAATGGGATTGGTGTTTACTATAAACTCGCAAACTTGATTTAAGGAATTTTTACCACCACCCACGCAATCAATTGTTGTTAAATTAAGACTGAATTGTTGAATAAAAAATGTTGTCATATCATTAAATAAGCGCACGTCACACATGTGCATGCGTGTATATACATAACTATAAAAAGGTCAGTTAAATATAATTACATAATGCACGTGTACAAGAATCCAAATGAAACAGCAGAATATTATATTAATTTTGCCTTTGCGCGCGTCAGACAAATTATTTGAATCTTAACGTTTGATCTGTTGTAATTCCAGAGTCATCTCAATAGATTGGGTGGGGGCAAGACACAAATGTTTATATTAAGTAAGATAAGAAACTTAATTGAGATTTGAAATAAAATAAGTGATAGCTAGATAAGGAAATTTTGCAAATTATTTAACGAAAGAATAAGCAATCTAATGAAAGAAGGTAAAAGTCCTTTAATATGCGTTCAAATCATTTAGAGCTTTAAAAATAAATGAACAGTTAAAAGGTAAATTTAGAAGGATTGCATTCTAAATATTTGATTACCCAGTAATTAGATAATAAGCCTTTCTTTTACTGTAGCTAACTCCAGATTATGATTCGGGAAATGGTCTTTTCCTACCACTAGCTACTGCGGTATTCAAAATCGAACTTGACGATTTTTCTACAGCTGTTTCACTCATATTATCATCTCGTGATTAAATTTTGAAAGATCCTCTAATCAATCTGGTCATCCTGTTACGACTGCATATCGGTATGCGTCTGCAATCATCCCTGTTAATAGTTTGTTCGGTCTTTACTAAATGACGTGCAAGATCAGATTCAATAACATGTCCATACATATATATTTTCTCCTCTTCTTACTTTGGTTGACGGCACAGTATCACCAAAAATGCATGAGATTTCAATAATTTCGTGGGATTTCATATACTACTTATGTTTCAAAGGGTTGATTATTTCTTTTTTGGTAAGGAGTCTAGCACTTAGGGCAAGGGACTGTCTTAAAACGGTTCTTAAATTGTATTTCATAGCTGGTGATTTTACCTTGTTCCTTAATTTAGAGTCGGGTTGTACTGTGATCTTACGATCTTTCTTCACTCTAGCAGCTTTTGTATACTTCAAATTAGGATTAAACATTGTCATTCATTAATCACTGTTAGTTCTATTAAATTAGCCATAAATATATCACGCAGTCAACCTAATACTAACTTCCTATGTTTTATGTCTGTTAATCTAGGCCTTCTTAATGTAAATAACTTTGAGATACGAATTTGCATAAGATACGAATGATTGGAATCGAAATTCTGCAAGATTCCAGAGTAGGTATCATTATTAAGCATATCTGTCTCTAATTTATGATCATTTATAATTAACTTTCTTAAAAAAATAGTCAATATCCTTATGATTAACTTTCAAGAATCAAATGACTTGCGCAAATTCGATTCGTTAAATTTAATAAATTTACGATTTCATCCTCACCATGGCTCCAGATCGATAAAATTGCATCCAAGAACCATTGGTAAAATTTGACTTGAATGGTGTCTTAGCCTAAAGATTATTTCCCAAATAATTCATAAAAATATAATTAAACGAACATTGTTTTTGCGGGCGGTGATTACAATTAATAGAATCAAGGTTGCGATCTTGCTATAAACTCCTGACCCATTAAGTACATGCATTTGTCAGTATAGACTAAGAACTGTACAGTGTCGAAAAGGCAATTCATCCAGTAGACCGGTTTCGTCCTTATTAGGAACTCATCACGTACTGTTCACAATTTTCCGCAAACAGGTCTCGAACCTGGGCACGTCTGCTATGGAACCTGGTGGTCTAACCACTGAGACACACTGACGCGAACTGCACACAATTTTTAATTACATTCTAACTAATGTAACACGGTTTGTTTTTTTTCTTTTAGCTCATATGGCAACCATTTAGACCTAAAGTGCCCAGGTTCGAGCCCTGTCCGTAGCAAATTATGGCCAGAACGTGATGAGTTTCCAATAATGACGAAACTAGTCTACTTGATGAATTTCCTTTTCTACACTATACAATACTTCATTTATACTGACGAATGCATGTACTTAATCGGTCAGGTGTTTATATCACAATGGCAACCTTGATTATATTAAATGCATAATGATGTTTGTTATTCGGACCAATCAAGGTTGTCTCATTTGGAAACCTCAAATTTCTTAATAAAATTGCTTCCTAAATTTAAAATAAGTAGAGAAAATAAATATACGCATCATCTAGATAATTTAGCTAATCGTCGTTTTTATTTCTTCTCGTATTAACGGGTGACCTACTAAGCAACTTCGAAAACGATCCAGGGCTTCACGGACCGAAACATTTGTGCACATAGTTACGAAAGCTAAGCTCTTCAAACAATAATCTTTACGTAGCACAAATTTATCAAGAATTTCAACCAATTGATTCGAATTCATAAGTTTATGATCTAAGAAATAGGAATATTTTATTATTCTATGACACAAAAAATTAGAAACATAATATGTTAGAGAGTGTTGGAAATTAACAATAATTCTTAACGGGTTAACAGACCTGTGCACTTTAAGCAAACCATAAACAATGGATGCAATTGCATCTCTTTGTATGAGTGTGTTACCACGCGCAAAGTCAAATTCAACACTAGCAATCTTGTTACTGATTAATAATTTTACTTGTTTTTCATACCTACCAGTTGCGCCTTTTGTTATTTTATTGTATGCCTTTGTGTTTCTTAACTGTTTTAACATTTTATTATTTTAATCGGATTGACTCACCAGTACCGTAGCTCCTCCTTTATCCATTTTTAGATATACAACATTCTCCGCGTTTAACACATTTCTTATACGATGGATGTCCAAGTTAGGCTTAACTTTATCCTCTCGGTGTGCTTCAACCATTGTGGCAACACCTAATTCAGATCACTCCTTATCCTTATTTGAAGTTGCGCCGTACTGACAGCCTCTGCAACGACCTCATGTCTAACTGATCTTTCATTTGGAATAACCATGTTTAAACCACGATTATGCGGCTCAACTTGATTCCTCTCAAGATTTGGTGTAGATATACTTACTAGCCGATTTGCTAAGATTAAATTATTACAAAATTTGGAAGGCCTTTAAATTCCCAAAGCAGCCGGTTTCCTAACATGTCTAAATCTGACTTTTTGAATTTCTCTACTACGGGTTTTGTCACTTAACTCCTCCGTACATTTAAAACTATCTGTATGCAAATGAGAAATTACCTTCGAACTTAAATTAGTTTTCTCTTTCACAACTACAAATTCACTTTTGTCTAAACGACGAATCAAAGAGTTCATATTATTTAAAAAAACGTCCTGTTAAAGAGAGATACCAATCGCATTTAACTCAAAATTTAATTTAAAACGAAAACATTTTTTAAACAAGACCTTAAAAACGAAATATTTGACATGTGCCTCACGCGATTCTTCTTCACTTGCGTGTACCTGCCATTCAATGTGACGGAGTTGTAATTATAATTCTACGTCAAATGTTGCATAAAATAATGCAGATAATTCGAAACTGTTTTTCTCGTAGTTACCTGATCTGTGTTTTGACTAACACCCGCTGAATTCCAGTTCTTTTGTTTCTTAAAGGAGAAGGCGATCGTCAATTGTCGCCGAAATAATCTCCAAGTCAATTTTATTTCAGAACTATTGCCTATTCTATTTGAATTATTTTTAAAAACATATGCCATTCCGTTTTCACTAATTGTGTCGCTGGTTTATATATTTTTCGCCAGATGTTTTCCCTCTTTCATGTTAGCATAACAATAACCACAGTACAAATAAACATTGCGAGCGTCAGATAAACACCAATCGCATTCTCTAAAATGGTAACATAATATAGACGAACCATAAAATGATACACTAAAATCGCAGAAAGTTAGGGGAAGGCGACTGCCTCCGCAATTTTGACAAATAATTTGCGCTATCAAGCATAAAATGCATGCACTCTTTCCTCTTCTTCTCGAATGATAAAAAAATCAGAATTTTTCAGTCACACTTTTCCAGGTTTTTATAAAGTCCACTTTGGCGGTGACTTTGATAATTTCTTACGTATTTTTACTAATGTATATTTATGTATTTACGCAGGTATGCATGCATGTCTGTATGTATGTATGTATGTATGTATGTATGTATGCATGTATGTATGTATGTATGTATGTATGTATGTATGTATGTATGTATGTATGTATGTATGTATGTATGTATGTATGTATGTATGTATGTATGTATGTATGTATGTATGTATGTATGTATGTATGTATGTATGTATGTATGTATGTATGTATGTATGTATGTATGTATGTATGTATGTATGTATGTATGTATGTATGCATGCATGTATGTATGTATGTATGTATGTATGTATGTATGCATGTATGTATGTATGTATGCATGTATGTATGTATGTATGTATGTATGTATGTATGTGCATATATGTATGTATGTATGCATATATGTATGTATGTATGTATGTATGTATGTATGTATGTATGTATGTATGTATGTATGTATGAATGTATGAATGTATGCATGTATGTATGTATGTATGTATGCATGATGTATGTATGTATGTATGATTATGTATGTATGTATATATATATATATATATATATATATATATATATACATGTATTGATTCATATGAATATTTCGGCATATGCATGGGTGTCGGTTTGCATGCATGTATGTATTTATGTCTGAATTCATATACTTTTCTATACTTGTACGAATGTATGTACGAGTGTATCTATCCATACATGTATTTGATTTTGTGAATGTATTTACATAATGTGTAACGACAGAAAGTAGTATACATTACCCATAAATCCTTTTAGATATGCATTTTGCAATAAATTGTAAACTGACAACAGTTAGTCAGTCATTCGGAACCCGCAGAAATAACTCAACCGTTCGTCATGCAAACCAACATCCAAGAATTTTTTTTAAATGCACGAATCACACATAATTATTCTTTTGCGCAAGCAAAAAAATGAGAAGCAATCTATTCAATATTAGATAGTCAAATCGGATTAACTAGTTCAAATGTAGGACGCGTGTTGGAGAACACGTGACAGCCACGCACCTGTTCAGCAAGAGACCGCCAACCTAAATCGTCTGTTCGGTCGCATTCAAATGTTTCGCCAAGCAGCGGATTGAACGGTTTGTTTGTGCGATGCGCCGAAGTGGCATAGGCCGACACCGTGAACGCGGCAATGTAAGTCATCGCCTCCAAACTGTTGTCAGCTGCCGCCGCTGCCTTGTCTAACAGGTGGCTGTATTCAAAGTCCTCGGTTAAACGTTGTAGCATTGACAGGGGCTCACTGAAGTTCACCTACAATCGCGCCGGGAAGACAGAAGATAAAAGAAAATCATCCGGACTTACATGACACTCAGAGGTTGCCACCATTTAATATGACTTTCAATAGGGCGCTGAAAAGGAAAAGCTTATTTTATTTTAAAACATTTCCCACTCTGGAATAGTAAAGTTAACTTAACTGAGGAATGATTAGAATAGAACGACTTAGACTAACAAACTCGTGGTCAGGCTATATTATTTGCAGCACCAGTTCATTGATCACATTACACCATGCTCATTCGAACAAATGCTCTAGGATGGAAAAATTATTTTGGGGTGTCTAGAGGCCTATTTAAATGAAAGAGATTTGAGAATTCGTAATTGACGTAGTGGCATCTGTAATCAATTTTTCATAACTAGATCTCAGTCTGTGTACATTTTCTATCTGTTTATGTAATAAAGACGGTTAATCTTGAAAAATACACATTATTAAAGAAGCTTATCAGTAATTGTGCAACGAAGAATATACCGGAGATATTTTATTTAAAATGCTCTGACATGAGCTGCACAACCTGTCCATAAACATTTTAGTCACAAGTAACTGGATTGTAATAAAAAATGTTCTACGTCATAGAAAGCTATATCATCAACGTTATTTACTGATACCTCACGGCCGCAATGTTAATAATTTATGGTTATGTGTGGATTGTAAAAGCAACTAGATCGTTCAGTCAGTGTGCTGGCCTAATCACATTAAAAAAAGAAATCACACGCATGGTTTAAAATAATAAATCGTCAATGACCTGTTTTATTATAATCAAGGTTGCGGTCTTGATATAAGCACCTGGCCCATTAATTACTTACATATGCCAGTATAAACTAAGAATTTTAGAGTGTATTATAGGCTATTCACCAAGGAGACCGGTCTCGTCATTATTGGGAACTCATTATGTACTGGCCAGAATTTTCCGCGGACAGGGCACGTCTGCTTCAGAATCTGGTGCTCTAAAAACAAGCCACACTGTCGCACACTACACCTCACACAATTTTCAGTTATATACTAACTAATGTAGCTTGGTTAATCTATTCTTCCTTTAGGTGGAGCTCATATGGCATCCATTTAGTCCCATAGTACCAACTAACCATCCCAAATCTGTCATTAATGAACAGACACCACATTACATGGAGAAGTGATATTGAAATGAACATTTATATAAATAAACTAACATTGGCTGCGTGGGCGGTGATAACAATTATTATAAACAAGGTTGCGATTTTGATATAAGCACCTGACCCATTAATTACTTACGTATGTCAGTGTAAACTAAGAATTGTATAGTAAAGAATAGGTAATTCATCCAGTAGACCGGTTTCGTCATAATTGGGAACTAATCACGTTTTGGCCAGAATTTTCCGCGCACAGGGCTCGAATCTGGGCACGTCTGCTTTGGAATCTGGTGCTCTAACAACTGAGCCACCCTGTCGCACACTACAATTGTTATCACCGCCCGCGCAACCAATGTTCTCAGGAGCATTTCTGTTTGGCTGACTCTAAATAATAGTATCCATAATTCCAGCATGCTCCTTGCCGTTACTATCGGTATACAGCCTTCATATGCAATAGGAAGTCACGAGTTAGAATTTACCACACACAGAAAAAAACAAGACGATGAATAGGCAGCGACTGGATAAGAGAAAGCGTGCCGGATGTAGGGGTTCATTTTTGGATGCTTATTGGAACTGGCAACTAACAACTCAAAAGTAGGTATTTGTCCACGTTAATATATAGACCATCTATGAGTAGGAAAACTGAAACGAATTGATCCATCTTTACTGGAAAGGAGCAAACTTTGGCTCTTCAATAGATCCAATATATTTTTGCAGAAATTTAAGTTATGGGGCAGTGAAGCACCCGATGTAAAAAGTTGCCGTTATGCTGTCTATGTTGATGTTGACGTTCTAATTGAGAACTTTGTGAGTTGGAGGAATGAATGATTTTTCAAAAATTGAATTGGTCTTACGAACACATACTAAAAATCGACCTGATAATAAATAAAATGATTAAAACTGAATAGTCATAAAATAATGTAGAATAATACGCAGATTCCAGCTGCTATTAGCAACTCCCTAGTTTAGTACAAGTATGCATGTTGCTGGAAATGAGATAACAAGTTATCGTTTTATTGTCTGGCTGTTCAAAGCCACGAACTAGCAATGAATGTGTCATCAATTCATATTCATGCGTCGGTTCTTGCTATTATTAACGAATTCTTCGAAGTTGAGCGAAGCCGCCGTTTTTTGTATCTAAATAAAGACTTTTGAGGAGTGGTGATTATGGAACTCCGTAACGTAGCAACTTCGTTACAATACTACGCAATGATATATTCGATTTCGCCGTCTAAGCGCACAAAATTACTTAAATAAATATACAGAGGGCTGAGCCTAACTGCCGGCTCCTAGTGAAGACACCTCACTAAGTACCAAATAATATTATAACTGAATTTTATCACTGCGATTAGTTGACTATGATTTGGAATTCTTCCTCGACATCAGCAAACCGACTGACATAATTTCAGACTGACGACCGATGGACACTAATTAGACATGAATTCTGCGTGGTATAATGGGATACACCAATAATCTAGTTTCATGTGAAGCCTCAAGTCCGGATTTATTGCACGGCAACACTTAGTAATCAATAGGTAGTGAGTGAATTTGAGCAAGGGTGTCAGAGGAAAAGGGCAAGTATTGGGGTGCAAAACAATTCTTTGGCCACTGTTGCCCGCATAGTAATTGTGCAGTCGACATATCTATTCATGTTCAATGTATGTGAGACTATCAGGGGTGAAAGCTGCATGTCTGATTTTTGCAACCTTTTATGAATTCCGGTTTAATCAACGTAAGTCATGTTTACGCTTTGCTCTACTGATCATTATGGAATTCCGTAACACATTATTACAGGTAATCGGCAATAGTTTTGTTATGTTGTACGACTAGTCAGATAAAATGGGATTAGTCTTTATCTCAAGCTCGCTTACTGATTTATAGAAAAAGATATACTATATTGATACACATGCAATTATACATTAAATATTGTGTACATAGTTTCAAATTATTTCAAATAGGACCCAAAGTATTTTGCAACAAGAGCATGAACTAAATTTTTAATCATATGTTAACATGGATTTTCTTATAACTTCCGACTCATCAGTAGATGTTGGCACTACGCTCCTCACCTAATAGTTAATCGGCTCGGAGGTGTGAGACTGACTAACATGCCCGCACGCCTTATTGGAAGACGGACACTACCTTGCCAGAAGAAAGTTTACTAAATTAAATTACTTAGGCCAGGAAAAAAAGGTTAAAACTAGTCGCGCAATCAAAGATTGCTTAATGAAAACGATTGGATGAGTAGGGCGAAAGCTGGTAAAATGACATGAACGATGACTGAATAAAAACTGTAATGTTGAATATGAACTAATGTACAATACGAGCATAATAGGTGTGTTGGCTCCATTTTTGATTTTCAGTAAATTATACATATATATACTTATAGATATTTATATATCTACATATATATATATATATATATATATATATATCGGCTGACATACGTCAGACAGTTTGCCGACGTATTTTGCTGAAGGCCATGTGATGCAAAAAATCGTCAGCACGTACGACGGATGATGAATATTTTTGGTTTAACGGATTGAAAGCAGGGAAATTTATTTTTAACAAAGTCTGGAAAAGTGATTTAAATAAACAAATTTTACAGTATTACAGAATGGCACAAAATGGACACTAGATGTGAAAAGTAGCACACCGATATCGGTATCGTCCAAAGTTCCTTGCCAATATAGTTGCGCATTATACTCCATAGATTGATGCTGATGATTGGTTTCGGCGGAATACAATTACGCCGTTGTATCGATTGCCGTTGAGTTAGTGCAACGCCTAAGTTAGCATGGCGCGATATTGAAAATTAGCCAATGCAGGAAACGAGGCAGCGAACAGTTGAGATTGACCAACATGCGAATACATTGGCATGAAAGTGACAAAAATATTAAATTGTAAGCGTAATTTGTAACATCGAAGCAGTTTATCGCAATTAAGGCATACATAATTTCGCGCAAGGCATGATATAATTAGATAACATCAAGGAGATCCCATATCACAATGGCGGCATTAAACGGGCCTCTTCACATGACCCATGTTGGCGCAGATCTCCGCTCATTCATGTGTTATTTGGTTAATTAGAATACAGCATGTTATTATCAAGTGACCTGTTTCGTGAACAATAGTACGCAGACGCCAGAATTTTGGTTTAGATATTACGTGAATCCACGCATTCCTTTAGTCTAACTCAGTTGCCTGGGAAGCGGAATATTTGAGCAAACATCTCGGACAAAATGTCCCAGCCAATGCCATCGGCGTTCCTTAATCAGATATCATGATAATCACACGTCAGTGTAGAAGCGACTCGGTAGGACTGATCGGTTAGTACACTCATCCCCTGGATAATAAGCTTCAACGTCCTGGTGTAAGTGGGACGAGCCAAATTGAGTGAAGGCGTCTAACTGAAAAGCTGACCATGTGGTGGCAACCGTAGTCAGAAAATTTTCATGAATCAGCGGCATGAAAGAGGACAATGTCCAAACAAAACAGTTTTATGGAGGCCAATTATACATGTATTAAAGAAACAACCCTGGAAAATAAGTTCAGATTGCAAATGCAAAATATTACATTATTTAAATCAAGTTCACGAACGTAAAATAAACAAAGCGTAGATTTGCAATAAGCATTCGAACAACATAACTTATTACCGTCAGTTGAATGTTCTGACGCATTTTCAATTGACTGGAATGACAGATGTTCAATTTCTATGCATTCCCAAACATTACTTTACCGTTTTTGCCATATTTATGCCATCTAATTAAATTAAGCAACTAATTAGTGCACGGGTTGTAATAACAACTACTCAGTTCAAGTTTGTGGACTTGATAGAAAAAGCCAATTTGACTTAACCTGTAGAGTTTGAGCCTTACTTTTTTGACAGCCGTCGTGTTCTGATAAAGATTCGTGGATGTCGAAACGCGTCAGTATGTGCAACCAACAGTAATTTTCTGTTATGAAAATGGTCGAGAAAAAAGTTAATCTTTGTTTATCTATAGTACATAAACTCGATAGCGAGCATTCTTATCACTATCAGCGCAACCAATGGATGCTAATTTCTAAGCATTTTTAACCAAATACTCATATAGCACCATTAAATGAAGTAAAACAACATGTATATTCATGTGCACACACACTTAATTCATAAATTCATCTAGAATGCAGGTCCACATCTTTAATTTATTTTCCAACTAAGGAAGAATGCCATGAACAAAAGCTTTAAAAATTAAAAATTCTTTGGCGTTTCTTACTTGAACACACGAAATTCGGTATTGTTTGGAGTATGAAGTTTTGGAACAATATATCGAAAACCGTACATATGGCAATATAAATACATTTTTCTTTCAAAAGATGGGTATTTTTTGATCCTTGCTCATTTTAAACATCATGTTAAACAAAAATTTAGCCAATCAAATAACAACAAGAAATGTGATTTCGTTAAATTCGACAACAACACAATTGCAGGATATTGCGAGTCGTATTTATAACCTTCAGGTGACAAAAAATATTCTCCTATTCACCAATTAGTTTAATAAAAAAAATTCACGATGCAAGTCGTTAACTCTACATTATTCTAATGCACAAAAATTTTAAATGATGTAATATTGCGTGGCATAGACAATCAATGATTTTTAAAATATTTATAACTTAGAATTGTATAATGAAAGCTGAAAATGTTACTTTTATAGCTGCATTAAAATTGCTCAGCTGACATTTCTAGTCAAATACAAGTTGTGCAAGACAATAGCGAGTGAAAGTCACCTGTCTGCTTTTTCAGGTCTTATACATGTACTGCGGTTTGAACCTAGCTAGTCAGTTAGCTGTCGTGCTCTAAAGATGACCACGGAAGGTCGAAACACGTCAGTACGTGTAACAGACGGTTGTTTGTTAATGTTTCGAGATTGGTTAAATCGAATGGGATTGACGTTTAATTCAAGTTTACAAATATTATTTAATAAATTGCTAGTACCACTCGCGCAAGCAATCAATTTCATTTACAATACAACATTCAAATCCAACGTTTGTGTGCGTTTGTTTACCTTTGCATTGATTTAAATGATCCTAATGAATTGTTTTGTAATTCAAATGACAATTAGTCTGTAAAATTGGTTGCAAAGCTGCACAAAAGTGCGCAAGTGATGTGTTAATCAGGTGAATGGTATGGATTTAATCGATCTAGTACATAAAATCGATTTTATGCGCAAAATCATGCAAAAAAGCCAAAATTCTGCTAAATCTGCAATGAAGTGAATTCATCGCAGCATAATCTACAGTGAACCCAAGTTTTTCGCGGTAGATAGACTCCAGAACAGGCCGTGATAGCTTAAAATCCGTGAAGTGGAGAAACCATATTTAAAGTACTTTTTTAACATGTAATCGGACTTTTAAAACCCTCCCTATACGTAATGTTAACAAACCACTCTTTTAACTAACACGCATGTAAAGTACCCTAATCTAAAACAGGCACAAACATTTCAACGTTAGAATATTCAAGTAGAAAAAATATTGTTTTAAAAGTTAGAATGTCATCAGTAACCATTGGAACCAATCACAGACCGTATTACATCGCACTTCGTCACCAAGCTGCCACACTTTATGCTTTGCCAACAACAGGGTAGTAAGTACGCGGGTACAGAACTGTTGTACGTACGGTTCTCATTTCTATCATGTTCGTTAAAAATACAAAAAACAAGGTATGTACCTAGTAACAAATTAGTTCAGTTGTGACCAGAAGAATAAACCAAAGAAAGCATGAACGGAAAGTATAATCTCATGCCCATTCGTTTCGTGCTTACTGGTGACTCATAAGTACGAGCCGGTATTACGCCCTTTAACCACTATATAATTGGGTGAAGAATGTGGAATAATAGGACGGCACAATCTCCTAGACGAATGTGTAAACGTCCAATAGTGAAGTTAACATCATATAGTTTACGACAATGCGACTTCAACGCTAACTCACACTATATAATATATATACCGAGTCTGTAAAGGATACTAACACTATGGCTATAGTATTAGTAACTGATACCAGCATTATTGTACCGAAAAGGTAAATGGTACTAAAACTATGGTTTCCGCGTCGGTACATGGTACCAACCTTAGGGATATTAATTTATGCTATAGTTCACCGAAATTGAGAATTACAACGATTTCTGAACACCTGTTACTCCAGTTAACCCATACACTCTGTCCTTGATCGATATCAGTTATCACATTTCGCGGTAAGCATGACATCATTCAATTCAATTATATATATATATATATATATATATATATATATATATATATATATCAGTTAAATACTGTTTGTTGCGGAGAACTAATATATATGCAGGTATGTATTAGGTATTGCGAACCTAGTAACAAATTAGTTCAGTTGTGAACAGAAGGATAAACCAAAGACAGCATGAACGAAAACTATAATCTCATTCAAATTCGTTTCGTGCTTACTGGCATATATATTAGATCTCCGCAACAAACAGTATTTAACTATTATATATTGAATTGAATGATGTCATGCTTACCGCGAAATGTGATAACTGATATCGATCAAGGCCAGAGTGTATGGATTTACTGGAGTAACAGGTGTTCAGAAATTGTTGTAATTCTCAATTTCAGTGAACTGTAGCATAAATTGATATCCATCAGGTTGGTATCATGTACCGACTCGGTAACCATAGTGTTAGTACCATGTACCTTTTCGGTACAATAATGTTGGTATCGGTTACTAACATAATAGCCATAGTGTTAGTATCATTTACAGACTCTGTATATATATATTATATAGTGTGAGTTAGCGTTGAAGTCGCATTGTCGAGACTTTATATGATGTTAGCTTCACTACTGCATGTTTACACATTCGTCTAGGAGATTGTATCCTTATATTATCCCACATTCCTCATCCACATATATAGTGGTTAAAGGGCGTAATACCGGCTCTTTCTGATGAGTGGCCAGTAAGCAGGAAACGAATGTGCATGAGATTATACTTTCCGATTATGCTGCCTTCAGTTTATCTTTCTGGTCACAACTGAATTATTTTCGCAATGCCTAATACATACTTGCATATATATTAGTTCTCCGCAAAAAACGGTATTTAAATGTATGTACCTGTATTCGTCTATTTTATGGTTGCTTTGTTCTTCGTAGACTAGGAAATACTATTTCTTATTAATGTTTTAAAATGAAATTAACAAAATATTTTTTTTTGTCTTCATATTTCGCGATTATTTTCTTTATTAACAGAAAATCCGCAATATATTTTCTTATTTTCTCATATAATATAATGAAAAAAATCCGCGATGTCGTGAATCCGCGACAATCGATCCGCGAATTAGAGCGGGCTCACTGTAAAAGGTAAGCAGACAACCTGCCCAATGAAGCAAACAATTTTGCTGGCATTGCGCAGCTTAATAATTTCAAGTGTTTCAGTAAAAAGATTTAGGCAACTAGTTCCATTTGGAATGTGGATCGAGGTGCCAGCTTCTTCTGACAGTTAGCCATAAATACGAAACGCATTTTTAAATTGATTTGAACAGTTTTTACATGTATATATTGGCACACACACATGGTCCATTATGAAACAGGTGATTACTGAGTACATCATTCCAATATAAAAAAGCCGAACTTGTATTAGCAAAATTTACACGAGGTCAAAAGAAACTGAGGGAAGTGTGCTGGGATGTGCATTAAGTTTTTTTCCAGAGAATGTTAAAACTCTCTTATGCGTGCAAGTCAGAAACTTGCATGTACACATTTCTAGGCACCAAGACAAAAGGAAATTTTCGAGTTTTTCAAAGGTTGTGTGTTTGGAGAATCTAAAACGATCTCATAATTTTAGCTTCTCATAGGAAAGGATTCCACATTGTGCTGTCGTCAAGAAAATCACTTTTTAATCTCTCATGCATTGAAATACTGATTGAAGAATAGCTCCAATTTGTAAAATATTAATGGCGCTTAGAGACTATGGGAACTATAAACAGTACTTAATTTAGGCAATAGTAAATGATATTTGAAATTCGTGTGCACAATCCACGTTCAAAAAAGAAAAATGAAATTTTATCAGATACAAGAACCGTTTTTTCTCATATTCTTCTCAAGTATCTACAAATGAACATCTCAGTACATATAAATTGAAAGGCAAAACAAAATATAGTATATATAGTGTACATATATATATATATATATATATATATATATATATATATATATATATATATATTCATTTTTAGATACTTGAAAAGAATATAATAAAGAAACAGTTTTGTATCTGATAAAATTTTGTTTTCTTCTTGCACATTGAAAGGGCACTATGAATTTTATTAAGGTTTGCATTCCAAAAGGACATTTGAATTGTTTGGAGAAGCCAGTGCATAAACTGAAAATTACAATATTAAATAGAATATCAGAAGTGAAGACGAAAAAGAACAAAATTTGCAACAAACAGGGGAGGATCAACCAATAAATAAGGCCGAATGGTAAAATTTAAATTAAGAAATCCACATTTTTATCTAGTAAATAGATGCAAAAATGATTCAAAATTACCTGATCTGCGTTGTGATTACCAAAGTTTCTGACCTAGTTATTTAATTTCTTGTAAATGTTCGGCATACCTATGGCGATAACATTTATTGGTATAGAATTTATCACAAGTCTCTGAAAAAAAGCTAATAAAGCAAAAGCTTTATGTCCTAGAGCCATTCCATTTACACTCCAGACTGGTTGGTCTCATAATAACTAAATTTTGAATAGAAAGATGCGCAGTGTGCTTGCTCACGTGTGCACATATATGCAAATTTTTTAATAGTGCACTTGCTTTATTAGCCTGTTTATATTTGTATATGCCTATCCAACTGAACATGCAATCAATAGATTTTAAGTTACCCTTTGCAAACGACAGAAAATTGTTTTACTCGTACCATTTAAAATTATGTAAAAAATGGTGCTGTCAATGAAAAAGAGGAGCAAAAGATAAAAATATCATGTCATGTTAAATTATCAAATGATTAGTAAACTTAAGAGGAAAATTATTAAAATTAATCAAGAAAATAATGTGAAGTATAAGTAAAAAGGTAAAGGTACGTTAGCAAGCGTTAAACTTAATTAAATGATACATTAAAAAGACAGTTAAGCGAATAAATTTCAATGGAATGTACTATAAATATCTGATTAACCAGTAATAAATTTATAAGCCTACAACCTACCACATCTTAATCCAGTATTCTTAATCGTTTAATGAAGCTATCGTTAGATTCTAATACGCGCAATCTTCTTTTCCTATCATTGTATAATGTTGTACTCCGTTCCAAATATCTGCTCTTGATTTTATTTTAATAGATTCCTTAAGCAGTCTCTTCATTCTGTTACGACTACATATCACTATGCGTCTATTATCATCCCAGTTTGCTGTGTGCTTGGTCTCCAATGCTTAAGTTGATGAGTTAATAGAGGCACTAATGGTGGATATTGCAAGTGAATGTAGTCTAAATTTTGGATACGTAAAGCTTCATGAAGTGCAGGAAAGTGGTAATATCATGAAACTATCTAACTCTAAACTAAACAGAAACGTAAATTAGTAACTTTAAAATGAAATATAAGAATCTTTATAAAGCAGAAACTTACTCTGTACCCTAGACTCTCTAAACGAAAAAATACATTAGGAGTGTATAAAATACAAGGCAAAGAGTGTAGTCTCACGTATGTTGGAAAAACTTCTCCGCCCAATCAAGGTATGAAGAAGAGAATATAGAAGTGCATTTAAGCATTTACATTTCACTAGATCGGGTCTTGCAAGTCATGAAGTAAAGACTGAAAATTCAATAAACTGAAATAACTGAAGATGCGTAGCGATAATTAGTTGTAACAGATTGTCCAGATTGATTTTGGATTCTCATCATCATCATCATCATCATCATGTCCAGGCATACAAAAGGAAAATTGACTATTTTCACTGTCATACAATCATAAGGAATGAAAAAATATAAATAACAACAGAAATAATATTTTAGACAAATTATTAGTGAGATTTACGAGAGAGAGAGAGAGAGGCAGAGAGAGTGAGAATGAATGCCTAGTTATTATGAGTAAATTTATCAGGATAACTCACGGAAATGAGACAAACTAAACCTTTCCACATCACCATTATGGCCAAGTTAGTATTCGGGCAAGACAACATCAGCAATAATGCTTCCTTGCGACTTTCATTATATCACATCATAAACAAACCAAACCTCGCAGCTAACATTGCCCTACTAAGAAAAGAAAGGCGTCTGCACCAAGATCGCCATTGAGCTTGATTCGATGCCACATCTCTAAGAGTTTCTAACCAAGAACTATAATGTGCACGAGGACCCCATCCTGGCAGACGAGTGGGTCCTATACTACCCAATTTCGATTTAAGGGACTTCAATTGTTTCTGCCATGTCAAAATCTGCTCACCTTGTTTCTTACGCCAATTTGGTGCTGGATAAGAGAACAGTGCTCTACTGGGCAATCGAATTGGGAACATACGCAAAACCTGACTGAGCCAACGAAGTTGATGGAACCTTATTTGTTTTTCTAACGAGACGCACCTTTTGGCAGATCAACAAATACGTCTATGATGTCAACGTTAGTTATGTGCTAATGTAGTGAAATTTAAATCAAAAGCTGGTATTATGAATAAGACAGCTGTAGAAAACAAGTTAAGTTCTACTTGGAATACTGCATTAACTAATGGCAGGAAGAGTCGACTTCACGAATAAAAGTCTGAAGCTAGCTCCAGTAAAAGATTAAGAATATGTGATTAAGATTGGCTTTTTAGTGTACTAATTAATTTATCGATTAATTGTTCTTTTTTGTGTCCTTTAATTTAATGCTCATAGATTTTTCAACGTCTATTTAAGGTCTTCGATTTATATTCCTTTACACCGCTCATTCTTTCGTTAAATAGTTGTCAGAAGTATTTTGTCTGACCACCACTTATTTTAGAACATCTCTTCTCTAAGCTTCTTATTTTGGTAAATTTTGATTACTTAGCCGGAAATTCTTTTTTGTCTTGACTCAACCACATGTTTATTGAGATCACTCTGGTATTAGATCACTTCAAATTAGAAGAATAAAAAAATTAGTCAGACGCGTGCCAAGGGCAAATTAACATCTATTGTCTGAAATTTTACGTAGATGGACTTATATCTGCTTTAAATATACATATACACGCACGCATTCACAGAAGTTGCATGCTCTCATCTAGAAAAATGAAGCAACTGTTATTAAACGTGTCACTCATAAATATATTTCGAGAAGATTAATTTTAATTTCACACTTGCCTGTTTCGTCTACCTTTCATTTTATTACTTAACATAGCACGGAGTTATTAAGAGGATATTTGATATATATCGGTCACCACCCCAAAATGTAAGATCAACCTCAATTGCGTCAATTCGCTCGGTGAGTATAAAAGATAGTGTAATGCATATAAAACGTAAACTAAAATTTAGCCACTAAAATTTCATTTAATTGGTTGTACACAGCAGTAATGGATACACGCACGCCCAAAGCGTGATGCGCACCTATCTAGGAAAACGTCAGTTAGCTTTCATGAGACTTACCGTGTCAAAATTATAAATGAAACCACTTGCTAGTAAATATTTACGTAATTAATCACCTGATTCGTTGGTTGTCGAGTCCACGCTGCTCTGTGTGGCCAGGAAACGTGACTCATTTGCAGATGTTTCTCCACGCTCGTGAACGCCACTGGCAGCACTGGTACGGCTGGGCCCTGAAGATGTAACAGCGTGATTTGGGAGTTCTAATTGGTCAGGTGGTACGCTGCCATTCGGAGAAAAAGATTCGGCTGCACTTGATAGATTGTAAATCGTCGGAGACGGTCTAGCTGCAGTTGAGGTGCTTGGCGGAGACAGAATGCTAACACTTAGCTGTTGTAACTAATTTTAAGGATTGACAATAGGCAGGTGCATTACAGGTTAAATTCTACTAATCATAATAAGAAATCAATGTAAATTAAACCTGTGTTTTGTTTTACAATGCCAGAAGCATTCTTTGATTTAAAGTCAAAAATTTTCATCGAAACTAAAGTGGAACGTCCGGTAATTTGCAGTTAATTCACCATTTCTTGGTGGTTATGTATGGGTCGCTTCATCAATGAACAATTTTTTCTCTAGTTTTTGGACCATTCATCAAAGAATCATCCGTTTGCTAACTAAGGCCTGAGTCAGAAAAGGAAAACGCCATTCCGAAAGTCGGCGGTGTAAAACAACGCTAGGCTTAGCTCTTCAATGTAGTTTTGGGTAGCCTATCAAATATAATGTGAAAGCCGATATACGAGACAGTGCTACCGGAAACAAAATCGGCGTATGCAATGTACAAGACACAGGGAGAACGGTTGGATGAAACAATCTTTAGAGTAGAAATTGCTTACATAAAATGTCACGAGAAACTCCAGAGTCGGTGACCGAAATTAAATTCAAAAGGCTACGTAGGCGATGACGGATGCAGTCGTCTATCTCTCGTAAATACGAAGTGTAAAGCGGCCACTCTGGGTTTTACCCAAAAAGATGAGTTTGAACGTTCAGAGAAATACTATAAATCAATTAGTTATGCAACTAATTTGAATCTATTAGCAGACTTAAATATCTTAGTGTTATAATTAAGGTAATGGTGTCATTTTTGGTCATTATTGTTTAAAAATTCATTAATAAAATTTTTAAAAATTGCAATTAATTTCAGTCAATAGACAAAAGCCTATTACGATTCAGTGTCCCGGATGTAACACTACAAAAAGCACTGTGTGTAGGATCAGAAAACAAAGCAAACTACCTGAGCACCTCGCTTAAAGGGAACGTTTTTCCCTGCACAAAGCAAAGCAGAATAGAAGCGGCATTCTTATAATGCATATTTAATGGAAAAAATTTACGCGTGCTATTTAAAATATTACATATACCTTTACTGGCAATTAAAGAGAAACAGCCATTGATGTCGACTTCAAACATTATATTTCAGTGTACATTCTTAAAGTATCAATCAAGTAGGCGGTTAATAGCGTAAACATGCTGTGGTGAAACTAACTTCGACAATGCGACTTCAATGAAAACTCCCTATATACCATATATGTAACAAGCCTGTAAATGGTACTGACACTATGGCTATCATGTTGGTACCTAATGACAACACTATACATCCCGAAAAGATACATATTGGATGTCATGTTTACCGCGAAATGTGATAACTGATATCGGTCAAGTGCCAGAGTTTATGGATTTAGTTACACAACAGGTGTTCACAAATGGTTTTAATTCTCAATTTCGGTGAGCTATAGCATACATCGAAATCCATCATGGTGGTGACATTTACCGACTCGGCAACTATATAGTTAGTACCATGTACCATTTTCGGTACTATAATGTTGGTATCGGTTACTGATACAATAGCCATAGTGTTAGTATCCTTTACAGACTCGGCATATATTTATATTATATAGAGTGAGTTAGCGTAGAAGTCGCATTGTCCAGACTTTATATGATGTTAGCTTCACTATTGCACGTTTACACATTCGTCTATGAGATTGTATCGTCCTATTATCCCACATTCCCTGCCCAAATATATAGTTGGTAAAGGGCGTAATACCGGCTCCTACTGATGAGTCACCAGTAAGCGCGAAACGAATATGCATGAGATTATACTCTCCATTCATGCTGTCTTTGGTTTATCCGTCTGGTCACACCTGAGCTAATTCTTTACTAGGTTCGTAACACCAAATACATTCTTGAATGAGGACTATGTTTCTGAATTTACAGACTTTGCATATTAATAGCGGTTTGATCAATGTTCGTCAATCTATTCTCATTCTTTGACGATATCAATAGGAATGTAAAACCCATCAGCACATGCGAATAACGTTAGTTTTATTATATTTTGCTCATGGTTTAGTAAGTATTGAGTCACGTTTTAGAAAAAAGATACCAAGCCGTATGAAATATTTCCAGCTAAATTATCAACTCACATTTGATCTGTGCTCGTGTTAGGATGTGAGACCACAGCTTTTCATGATTGCTCAGACAATCACTTACTTCCATACAAGATGTGCACTAAGCTATATACCTTAAAAGGTAAAGCGATATCAACAAATACAACTTCTTTTCATTATTCATTGTATTGCATCATAACACGGTAAAGCCTGACGGTGAATCCGACCGACAAAAGGCAAGAAATTAAATTTAAGGAACTACTGCATTGAGCTACAGAACAAGCAAAGGACAATCGCCAAGCAAACAGGTCAAAGAGCGCTTTATGTCATCTGAGACTGTAAAATTACCTGACCAATAATTTGCCTAACATGTGTTGCATTATATGTCCAATTTCCGCGATTCCAAATATTTCAATACTAAATTCCTATTATCTTCACCAATCGAAAACTCATCACATCAAATATTAAAGAAGATGAAAGTAAGAGGGAAATTTCCTTTAATTTAGTTCATTTATACTTCACCCCGACTAGTTTTATAACGGTTAATTTCGTTCTGCTAGAATGGCGTTCTTCACGAATTTGCACATATGCCTACGAATGTTACTCCGTTCAGTGACACTTAGTTAAATATACTTTCTATGAATTCTAGTTGTTGCGCATCTTGTAACCAATTAGTCTTAGTAGGACCAGAAAGATAAACCAGTGTTTTTTTAACTAATTTCTTATTAAGCGCGCAACATTTAAAGGACATTTGCATATGTTAGCTCTCCGAGACAAACAATATATAAGTATCCCTCTTATGAGGTTAATAAATATTTTCCATAAAATATGAAATCAAGTTATAAAGAGACGGGACGACACTTATGAAGGAGACATAGTAATACCAAAACATATAAGAAATAAAAGATTACGTGGGTAAATTATTTATTATTTGGTGGGAAACCAATAAATTTAATAAAGAAATGAAGCTAAAATGGATGGAGTTCAAGTAATAAATTCCAAACTGCAAAACAGATAATTTAGGCAAGTGGATAATTTTCATTAAATGTTTATTAATAAACATTGCATGAAGTTGACAAACTACATTATTAAACGCAAAAAGGTAAAAAAGAATGAAGAATGATAATTTAAGGCATGATGAAACAAGTAAGCATAAAATTCAATATCCATAAATATAATTATAATTTGTACTATAAGCTAATCTTAATCTAAAATTATGCATATTTTAAAGACACTAATTATCGATTTTGAGTAGTGTATTTTTCGTTTCAAAAAGAGCCAAGTGACATTTTCAACGCTGTTCCATTCATTTCACTTCACAAATGAAGTTTAAATAATTTACAATTTAATTATATTGTCATTTTACGATTTCATATCTGTATTTGTCGACAACCATTCCAGTTATTATCATGCCCGGTCTCAAATTAATAACGAGCAGGATACGATCTACTAACATGTTAATACCTAAATGCATCTCAAAGTTCTGTTCGTCTATTCACTATTGGACGCAACGTGCATAGTTAATAGCACTTGCGGCCGTGAAACCTAGGACACATCGCTAAGAAATTCTTAGTTTAAAATACAATTGATCACGAAGAGTATGGTAACGTTAATTTCCATTAAACACGCCCGTATCTTTCAGGATTGCTACTGTGGCTGGAGTCAAAATTCAATTGAACAATCTGACCACCACAATGAAAATCAATAATGTCATTTTAAACACTTCACTAACGTACCCCGAAAAACAAACTTGTCAGTAGATGCTGTAATCACAATACTATTCTTAAGAGAGTATCATATTTCGATATTGAAATCTTACTGATCTTATATTAGGTATAAAGGGTTGGCTTATATAAATGGAAACTAATTTAATGGAATAAACCAAATGTTTCTGAAAAACAACTTGGCCACTATCTCTAAAATCGAATCAGTCCGTCACATTGTGTACGGCTTGGATAGCAACAAAATGCACTCTTGAACTGCTTACGAGATAGGCATTGAAAATTGGACTTTTGATTAAACGTAGACCTGTGTTCTTCAATCAGACTAGATAGCAAACAGAGTCATTGACTCTCCTTCTGAATTTGTTGATTCGAGTGGAATGGAGCTTTGGAAGGAATTAGCAAAAGTTAATTATCGCAATCTGAAGAGACGAATTCCTCCTAAACGAGTAGAAGAGGGCCGTTGTGTTGTCCATCAAAAAATGGTAACACTAGTACAACTTCCATTTTTGGTGGTATTAGATCGTACTCTGCTGCATCCAAGGTGGTCAGTGCTATTCCCACCAGAAAGATATGCAAAGAGTGAGAGGAGCAAACACGGTCAATTCGGTCGGTGTTTGGACTGGAAATGAGATGTGTGGATCAAGCTTATGAACTCCACCGCACGCCTGAGTTGCGTCACTGGTATCATGAGACTATTTTTGTTTTTCTCCAGTACTACTTATCTACATCCGATTCTGTCTCGCTTGAAAGTTTATGGCCAGCTGTGCTTAATAATGGCGTCCCGGTTAAACTTTTTGATTACTTAAAGCTTGTTATGTTGATGCGCCAGCACGTATTTGAGGTAGAAAGAGCCTCTATGAATCTTTTTCAACTGGATCCGGCGTTTGAAAAGAATGTGCCATGACTATCCACATGTTTAATTATATTGTCAATGCACTACTTGCTGAGGTCACCGCAGCGCTGTCCAGAGTGGAGCTCGGTGTTGGTAATCGGCTTGCTCACCTCAAATACGCTGGTAATACCGTTATGATCTGATAATATATGCATCAGAATTGGTCGATAGGGTCAGTTTTGATTCGGAACCGAAGTTCGTACGGAATAGCACAATACTAATGGTGATCAAATATTTCGTTTACCTAAACTTTCTGCTGATAAAAAACGATTTGACTTTTTCCGAGGTATCCAAGCCTATTAGCTTCGTAGATCCGCTGTTATAAAACTATGCGATCCACATTGGAATCGCCTGTCAACTCCACCAGACTCTAGGTCCAAGGTCTTCAAATCAAACATAATTTCAGTCCTGTTTTATGCTGCGTAGAATTAGGAGATGACACAGTGTAGCTGTCAGCATCTAGACCGCTATGCTAATCGATGTAATCGCTCGATTTATTTTAGGTCATTGACAGCTGAGCGTCAGGAGCCGTCAATCAAAATCAATGCGTATGAGCCAACCAATTCTGTATGGCCATAGTTTAACGCTTCACCACCAATGAATCTTGCAATTTCCTATCCTACTAGCCAGGACAGAGATAGAAATCTAGCGTTTAGCTGAAACCGCGATAGAGTAAGGCCAGACATCTCTTTGCCCGCTAATATTATTCGCGATTACGGCCACTAGACCATAGCGTAGCGTAGTCCTATTGGCCAACAGACAATCGAATAGGAGATAGCATGTGGACGTCTAGTGACGAACCGGATTTTGTGGAAAAGATTAGTTGAAATTATAACTTTACGTTTAGCCATTATTGTGCATTTCTTATCAGCTTTCCTAACTACCACCGATTTGTTTCACACGAAGGACGAATTGTTGCTCAAATAGATAGGCTATTCTACAAGCTGGGGTACTAAGAAGAATATGCCTTAGGAAGATTGCCTGCTTTCATTAAGTTGGCATGGAAAGCAAATTAGCTAACATTAAACATTCAATCATAAAAATCAAAAATGGCCAAATGTGATGCCCTGATGACCATATTATAGACTCCGACATTTAATGTCAAGTTCACGTACCGGGAAAATAATAAAAATAATAATAATTTAAAGCTAAACCCTGGAAAAAGAAGATAAGAATAATGATTTCTGAAATTGAAGGTCTAGCTTATATTGAAGACCATACCTAGATAATACAGACAGCCAGGTCAGCATTACCTATGCTCAACACATAAACTGGACAAAATGTAAATACTTAATGGACCAGGTGTTTATATCAAGACCGCAACCTTGATTATAATAATTGTTATCACCACCCGCGCAACCAATGTTCGTTTAATTATATAAATGTTCATTTCAATACCATTTCCCCATGTAATGTGGTGTCTGTTCAGTAATGACAGATTGGGCATGGTTAGTTGGAACTTTGGGTCTAAATGGATGCCATATGAGCTCCACCTAAATGTAAAATAGACTAACCATGTTGCAATAGTTAGTATAAAACTGAAAATTATGTGCGTGCAGTGTGCGGCAGGATGGCTCAGTGGTTAGAGCACCAGATTTCGAAGCAGACGTGCCCAGATTAGAGCCCTGTCCGCGGCAAATTCTGACAAAAACATGATGAGTTCCCAATAAAGACGAATCGGTCTACCGAAAGAATTGCATTTTCTACACTATACAGTTCTTAGTTTATACTGACAACATTTAAGTACTTAATGGGTCAGGTGTTTATATCAAGTTCGCAATCTTGATTATAGTAAATGATATCACCGCCCGCGCAATCAATAGTCGTTTAAATAGCCTGACAGAGAGTCAAAGAAGAGTTTCTGTTTTCAATTTCTGCTTAAGTATTGCCGTGCGATCACGGAAACAGCTTATTGAAAGCAAGCAACATTAAGTGTCTTCATTAAATAGGTTGCTAGTTGAAAAAACTTCAAATTTGCATAAAGTATGTGGCAGACAAGAGAATTACGTTTCAGATTGAAGGATGGCAGAAAAAATAAGTTTTATTTTCGGATTGTAAACAAAGTTCGGGTTATTATTTCTTAATTGTGTAATTCAAAATAAGTCTCATAAAACAGTTTTGTTTCTATTTTTGGTACTGTGTGGCAACAACTTACTCGGGGAAGTGTGGATCGAAATATTCTAAAAAAGCCTCTTCTATTGGCTTTATATTGATCAAAGACAAAGTCCACCTTTTGAAAATCCTCATGTGATTCTGCGCGCACATTCTCATTTGTATATATATATATATATATATATATATATATATATATATATATATATATATGTGTGTGTGTGTGTGTGTGTGTGAGACCTCGCGTAAACACACAAACATGAGACGAAATTATGTCTGCGTGTTCGTTTTATTTTTGAAATTCACATTTTTCACCAAATAACATGACTGTGTGAGAAATTAGCAGCCTGAATCCCGTGAGATAGAAATTAGGATGCAAAAAAAACTAAAATAAAATTTAGTCTAAGAAAAAACCAATATTAAGTGATAACTGCAAATGTTCATGGTTTTGGAGACCTAAAATTTGTCTTTCAGCCTGGCAAACGATGGGCACTAATTAGACAGCCCGGTAGTGGTAGCATGAATTCTTCGTGGTATAATGGGATACACCAATAATCTAGTATCATGTGAAGCCTCAAGTCCGGATTTATTGCATCGCAACACTTAGTAATCGATAGTTAGTAAGTGAATGAGAGCAAGGGTGTCAGAGGAGAAGGGCAAGTATCGATTAGTGAAAAATTCGTTGGTCAATTTATGCAATAGCACATCATCTGAAACCATAAATTTTGCAATGATAAAAACTGTAATCTACGAGCGTATATAATGCAGGAGACAGGGCTAATTTGTTTCACAACTTTTCTTTGCACAACTTCTATCTTGTTGGATAAGCCCTTTTTTAATGTATTCAAAGTAGCGGCAGCATATTCTAGTATCGGTCTAATCCAAATTATAAACATTTAAAATTTTATATCGTTTGATAAGATATGTCTATTAGGGCCGACAATTAAAATACTTTAGGAAGAATAATAAATATAATTAGATCTGTCTTGAATGAGAATACCACATTTGTCACAAGTTGTTGTTTTCCAATGAGTATGGTGTCAACCCTAAGATAGGACTGGAAATGAAATCCAGAAAATTTGGAAGAAATCGGAAAATCTAGTTCCAACGTCATTTTTAGACAGGCAGCGGATAGACGGTTTCAGAGTGAAGGAACAAATGGTAATCCACCTATCAATGCCTAACAGAAGCTGTGCACATAGAAATGTAAAGGATTCAAGATTGAACCGACCTATGAGTGCTTTCAATTTTTCCGCACAAGAAAAATGCGGAATAAAAGTAAGGAACGAATAATGCTTATAACTAGTTTCGAAATCATAGATTGAATAACTTATAAGTAGGGCGAACGCTGCCAAATGGGTTATAATCATAACTGCATAGAATCTGTTAAACTGAATAGGGAATGAAGTACAAAATGAGACTAATAGGAATGCTGGCTGCATTTTTATTTTCAGTACATTATATATATATATATATATATATATATATATATATATATATATATATATATATATATATATCGTATTCCGATGACCATGTGAGTGGAAAAAATCATCAGTACGCGCCACTGATGATGAATTTGTTGTAGTTTGACGGATTGAAAACAGTTGAATTCCATTTTATTGAAAGTCGGAGCAATTGATATAAATAAAAAAATTAACATTGGTATAGTCAAATTCATCAGAACACTTCAAAATAGCCACTAGATGAAAAAAAGTAACATACGGGCCTCTGTATATCCAACAAATCCTCGCCAAAACACTTGTACATTGTACTCCATAGATTGAGGCTGAAGTCTTGATTCGGCGGATTATCATTACGCTGGTTTATCGGTTGCTGTTGATTTAGTGCAACGTCTACCTTAGCAGGTAAGGAGATTTATAAAAAAATCATGCAGGAAACGAGGCAGCGTAAAGTTGACATTGACCAATAAGCAAGCACATTAGCATGGAAGGGTCGAAAGTGAGAAAAAGTAAACTTAAGTAATGACATCAGAGCAGGTTATTTCAATCTAAGCATTTATTTGTTGCTATAAGTTGTGAAATAATTCAATACCATCAAGAAGATCCTATGTCAAAAAGGCAGAATTTAGCAGGCTAATTCACATGATCCAGGTTGGTATAGATCTCCACTCATTAAAGTGTCACTTGGTTAGTTAGAGTACGCTATGATATGATCTAGTGATCGTGAGAATTTTGGTTTAGTTATTTTTCGATTCCACCAATGTCCTTGAGCTAACTTAGTACGGACAAAATGCCCCAGACAAAGCCATCGGCCTCCCTTAATTCGATATCAGGATAATCACACTACAGTGTACAAGCGAGCCGAAAGAACAGACCAGTTCGTACACTTACCTTCTAATTAACAAGCTTTAATTTTCAGGTTTAAGTGTGATAAGCCAAACAGTGTGAACACGTCTGACTAGAAAGCTGGCCAGGTGTTGCCTACCATAGTCAATAACTTTTCATGCGTCAGCGGCATGAAAGAGGACGGAGTTATTACTCAAAGTAATTTTAAGGAGACCCAATTGAGGTGTAATAAAGAAAAATTCTGGACGATTATTTCAGATTGCAATTGACTGGAATGTGAGCTGTATAATTTATGTACAGTCGCAAACGTTATTTTTAAGCTTTCGCCATATTTACTCTATTTATTCAATTGCGAAACTAATAAATGCACGGGTGGTGATAGCAACCAGTTAAATCTGGAAGGCGGCTTGGGATATAAACCAAACCTATTTGATTTAACCAAAGCAGTTTTAGCCTCATTTGTCTAATACCCGTCGTATTCTGATGAGGATTCTTGGAATGTCAAAATGCCTCCTACTGTGCGATTGACAGTAGTTTTGCTATTGTGCAATTGGTTAAATCAAAAGAAATTTTTGTTCATCTCTAATCCGAAAACTCGACAGAACCCAATTTTATCACAATCAGCACAATCCGTAGGTTGCTTATTTGTAAAAACATTTTTAACCAACTATTCGTGTGGTTCAATTAAAATATGTAAAACTACATATAAATTCAAAGGCAAATATATGCAATGCACAATTTCGTTTTTATTTTAGGGGCACATTTTTACTTTATTTTTCAACTGAGGGGCAATGCCATGACCAACGGCTTCAAAAATTAAAAGTTCTTTGCTAGTTCTTACCTTGAAAACACACGGGGCCAATGCAGTTTGAGGTATGATGTTCTGAAACCATTTGCTCTTCTATATCTGGAGGGTTATCAACTTTGTTGACGGAGTTTGACCAAAAAAGGCAACTGGGGGTAACCCTGTTTCCAACATGAGCCAATTAAATTAATTCCGGTAACCGAATTCTCGCAAGTGAGTTCTGAATCTACATCAGAAGTACTCCTTAAACTGTCGATAAGACCAATTAAGAAATACTGTGTAATAACGTAAATGTCCCATTAATACATTTTTCTTTAAAAGCTGGATATTCGCTTGATCCTTGCTCACTTTGAAACAACAAGTATAATAAAAATGCATCCAATAAAATAACGACAAATAAAATAAATAGTCCAGTTCGTTTGTAAATAGCCTTTTTCAATTAAACGAACATTGACTGCGCGGGCAGTGATAACCTTTACTATAATCAAAGTTGCGAACTTGATATAAACACCTGACCCAGTAGGTACATACATGTGTAAATGTAAACTAAGAATCGTGTAGTGAAGAAGAGATAATTCATCTTGTAGACCGGTTTCGTCCTAATTGGGTACTTATCACGTATTGGCCAGAATTCGGCGCGGACAAGGCTCGAACCTGGGCACTTCTGCTACGGAATCTGGTGCTCTAAGCACTGAGCCGTCCTGCCGCACACTACACACAATTTTTCAATGTCAATTTTAGAGCATTTCCCTTGGAATGCAGAAGAACACATAACACGATTCAGCATGTAGTACAAATAGACATTACAACGCCAGAAGCAGCTATTTGCCGATTATTCTAAATAGACAATAAAGCAGTGGAGAACAGATTCCGGCACAAAGCTAGCTTACCAACAATGACTAGTTTAGGAGATACGTTGTGTTTATCGGCTGATAGTATTTAACTATGCTAAAATTACATGCACCGGAAATCAAAAGAATTAATTATAGAAGTATATATTATTCGGCATTTCCCCAGTTCGGCTCATATTAACGAATTATTGATCAAATTTTAGAAATAAGCATTAATTGATTGTGCAGCCGATGATAACACGTATTTAATTCAAGGTTACGAGATTGAGACAAACACAAATCACATTTTGCATACATTTTTATCAGTGTAATTAGAGAATCGTTCAAGGTAGCATCCGGTAAACCGGCTTCATATTTTTTGTCAATTCGTCAAGCATTGTCCAGAATTTTGTTACGGGAGAAGCACGCTATGTGAGGAAGTGGTGTGGAATTGAACATTTATATAACTATAAGAGCATTTGTTGCGTTGGCGGTGATTGAAATTATTTAAATAAAGTTTGCGATCTTCATATAAGAAGCAGTTCCAGCATAAGCATATATACGTTAGATAAACAAAACATTTATTATCAGATAACAATATTAAAATACATTTAAAATTACAAAGTAGCGCTTTCGCTCCTTTTTAAAAAATGGTTTTACTGAAGGTATGAACCAAAGAAAAATTATTGATTGAAAGAAAATCAGCTCATATTTAAAAAGTTAAACAAAAATGTAAATATATATTATAATGTCCATTGCCTTTTAATATTACACAGTATATTTCTAATTAGGAAGAAAAACACATTAATAACAAAGTGGATAAAGGCCATTTATTTCGTGATTACTAACCATCGATCTACAATCATTCATTTATATACATTCTGGGTTTTCAATTGATTATGCTAGTAGTAACAAATCTGAATCGCTTTTACTTATATTTATTGTTCTGGCTGGTTGGTAAGTGTGTATGCGTTTGTGTTTGTGTGTGTGCGTGTTTGCATGTAAAGGTCATTCTCGCTGTATTACAAAGTTATGTCTGAGATCTGGTCATTATTGTTTTGATGGCTTGAGAATTAACCATTTGTGCGCATTGTTCGCTGTTACATGTACGAATGTACCAATGCGCACAAATGGCTAATTCTGAAGCCATCAAAACAATAATGACCAGATCTCAGACATCACTTTGCAATACAGCGATAATGACCTTTACATGCAAACAGGCACACACAAAATCACAAACGCATACACACTTACCAACAAGCCAAAACAAGAAATAGAAGTAAAAGCGATTCAGATTTGTTACCACTAGCATAATCAATTAAAAACCCAGAATGTATATAAATGAATGATTGTAGAGTGATGATTAGTAATCACGAAATAAATGGCCATTATCCACTTTGTTATTAATTTGTTTTTTCTTCCTAATTAGAAAATTATATTAGTGCAAAATGTCGAAAGACAAAAAATCATGCCAAGGTAACTGGTAAAATATTAACTAAAATACGAAACTTAATTAAGATAAGAAACAAAGCAAGAAAATTAATAAAATTATTCATCGAAAGCAAGAGCAATATAAGGAAAAGTATAATTGACACTTAATAAGCGTTCAACTCACTACTGGTCCTACGTTAAAAGATCCAATTAAAAGAAAGTTTATTGATTAATCAGCAATATGATAATAAACCCACTATTAAGCATGTCTTAATCACATATTCTTAATGATTTATAGCAGCTGGATTCAGATTCTGATTCGCGCAATCGTCTCTACATACCATTAGTTTATGCTGTATTCTAAGTCGAACTTAAAGAGTTTTCCACAGCTGTTTCATTCATATTACCATTTCTTGACTTTATTTAGAGAGATTCCTTAATCGTTACGACACCTTATCGCTATGCCGTTTTAATCATCCAAATTAATTTTGTGTCAATCTCCACTGCCAACATCCTAAAGTTAATTGAAGTAGCAGTGATTGACTTTGAAAGTAAATTTAGTCTAAAGTTGAGGTACGTATAATCCGATAGGGCGAAAATAATTTTATTGGATGACGGTACTAATTGACTCTAAACTAGGAAGAAAAATAAAATCAATAGCTTTAAACTAAAATATAAGAGCAGATTAAAGACAGACACTTACCATGAGCAGTAGATTCCCTACCCAAAAAGAGACCGCAGGAGTGTATGAAATCTCATGCATAAACTCTAATCTAGCGTATTTTGGTAAAACCATCCTTCCAATCTAGGTAAAAAGAAGAGAATATAGAAGTAAATTCAAGTATTTACTACAGACTGATGGTGTCGCAATGGGAAGCCCCTTATCTCCAGTGTTGGCTGAGATTTTTCTAGGGCACCTAGAAAATACATCATTAAAGAGTGACATAAGTAAATGTGCTCAATATATACGGTACGTGGATGATATATTTCTTGTACTTAAAAACAGGTCGCAATCACGAACATTGCTTCAAAGTTTCAACAAAGCACATAAGAATATCGGTTTCACGTCAGAGCACGAGAAAGATGACTGTCTGCCTTTCCTTGATGTACTGTTAAAGAAAGAAACTAATGGTAAATTAAACAGAACAATTTACCATAAACCAACATGGTCTGCACAGTATTTGCATTACAGCAGTTTTGTGCCATTTCAATATAAATTATCAACAGTTCGTGGTTGCTTCTCAAGAATTGACAGGTTGGTTAGTCAAGATTCTAAAGAAAATGAATATAATAAGGCAATTAACGATTTAATGTCTAATGGCTATCCCAGACAATTAATTGAATCAATTATTAAAAGGGGAGTTAACCAGAAACAGACGTACTATGGGCCAGAAAAGAAAACCGTCTACCTAAACATCCCATTTAAGGGGGATGCAGTTTCCCGAATGGCACAAAAGAAAGTTGAAGCAGCATTGACACGCACATTTAATGCAGCCAAACTACGAGTGTTATTTAGGGTAACACATTTGCCTTTACCAGCAATCAAAGAGAAACAGCCGTTAATGTCGATATCAAATATTATTTACCAATATACATGCGCAAGTTGTCGATCAACTTACGTAGGCCGATCGACCAGACGGTTAATTACTCGAATGAGAGAACATTGCAACTTGAACGCCTGTTTTAAATCAAATGGTGAATACACGTCTGCTATTGCGCAACACATCATCGAAACAACGCACGTATGTTCTCCAGACGTAGCATTCAAAGTAATTACTAAATGCAGAAACAAAAGGGAGCTAGCCACATACGAAGCCTTATGGATAAACAAATTGCAGCCGGATTTATGTAAGCAGAAGAAGCACGTACAAGCATTGAGTTTGAACTGGATGTGACGCACGCAATTTGATTGGTTTCTATTTTTCACACTCGCTTTGTTCACGTATTTCTATCTTGTTTTGCTTTCCAATTTATATATAAAGATATGTTCATGAGTAGATATTTGAGAAGACCATGCGAAAGAAAATTTTCTTATATCTGATAAAATTTCTTTTTGTTTTTGCACATAAAAAGGGTACAATGTATTTACTATTTACTAGATCGGATCATGCACATCATACAGCGGAGACTTGACACACGAATAATTTGGATTACGGTAGATGTATGGTGGAAAACAATCGAAACAGAATGACCACATTGATTAGAAAATCTATCGAAATTAAATCACGATATGATATTATGAATGAAAAATCTGTTGAAATATCGCTGGATTCGATTTGGAAAACAGCATTAAAGATTATAAGTAAAATACGATTTTCCGAATCAAAATTTGAAACATGGTTAAGAGTATTGGACAATGATTGGCTTATTAGTAGGCTATTTATCCAATTACAGGTTAATCTATTATCGATGGCATATTCCTTCTAAATCTCGACTGTTAACTGTTTTTTTTAATTTAATATTTTCGTTAAGCATCTTTCTTTAATAAATTTTGATTATGTACCGGGATATAATTTATGTTGCCCTCACCCTCATATTGCATTACTTCAAATGTGAAGAATAGATCATTTAGTCCGAGGCGTGCAAAGGATAAATTAACATATATTGTCTACAGTTTCACTTAGATGGACGTACTTGTGTATTTAATATATTTTTCTATGAATTACGTATACACGCACATATGCAACGATGTGACAAACACCCATCTAATTTCACGCTTGCATGGTTTGTCCGCCTTTAATCTTTATCATTTAACTGGGTATGTGTTTGATCTATTCAGCTCCTCACCCCAAAATGAGAGATCAACCTCAATTGCGTCAATTGGCACGGGGAGTATGAGAATAATAGTTTAATGAATGTAAAACGTAAACTAAACTCCAGCCACTCCAATTTCACTTAGTTGATTTTACACTGCGTTAATAGATATACGCACGCACAAAACGTGCATATCTAGGAAAACGTCAGTTAGCTATTATGTAACTAACCAGTCATAAATATAATTGAAATGGCAACCTAGTAAATATTCACATAGTTAATCACCTGATGGGTTACTTGTCGAATCTATCCTGCTCTCTATGGCCAATCTGAGTTTTGCCAGGATACCTGACGCATCTGCAGACGGTTCACCATGCTCGTGATTACCGCTAGCTGCAGCCGTAGTGCCGGACTCTGAAGATGTAACAGCGTTATTCGTATGCTCCAATTGGTCAGAGGATAGGCTGTTATTCAGAGAAAAGTTTTCGGCTTCACTTGATTGATCGGAAGTCATCGGAGGCAGTCTAGCTACAGTCGGTGTGCTTGACGGAGTCAGAATGCTACCACTTAGCTGATGTAAATAATTTTAAGGATTGACAATTATCAGTTACAATAAAATTGAAATTCTACGACCGATATTATAAAAATTGCATAAATTAAATCTGCGTTTGGTTTTGGAATAGCAGTGGAATTCTCAGATTTGAATCGATAATTTTCAACGACACTAAAGTAAAGCGTTCGGAAGTTCACAGTTAAGCCACAATTTTGAAGTTATGTATGGGTTGCTTCACCAATGAACAATTTCTTTCGCTGGCTTTGGAGCTATATACCAAAAACTTCCATTTGTTGATTATGGCTTGATACGGAGTGAAGAAAACGACACACCGAAAGAACGCAGGTATAAACATCGCTAGACTTCGCTCTTCAGTGTAATTATGGCAGCCTATCGACCATAATGTGAAAGCGGATATTCGAGGCAGTCTTACCGAAATAAAAATCGGCGTATACTCACAAATGTAATGGACAAAACACAGGGAAAACGGTTGGATGAAACACAATTAAGTAAAGAAATTTCTTAAACAGAATTTCTCGTGTCGCTTCGGATTCGGTGACCTAAATTCAACAAAACATTGTCCTGAATTCAAAAGGCTACGAAGGCGATGACAGGTTCAGTCATCAATCTCTCGTAAATACGCGTCATGGAGCAGCTATACTGAGTTGAACCTAAAAAGATGAGATAACGCTCTCAGATAAACACTATGAATTTCAGTCTGTTAACAGACTTCAATATCTTAGTGTTATAAATAAGATTATGGCATTATTTTTGTAATTATTTAAGAAAAATTATTTGATTAAAGCAACAGTTGCATGGAATTTCAGGCAGTAGACCACAACATATTACAATTCAAGATCACAGATTGTTCCTGTACTACAATCGCCGTGTATAGGATCAAGGAAGAAGGCAATCTACTTAAGCACTTCATTTAAGAGCGATTTCGTTATCCGCACAGCACAAAAGAAAATAAAATTAGCTATAAAATGCACTATTATATATTTAATTGAATTATGTCACGAATAACGCGAAATTTGATAATTGGTATCCATAAAGGCCAGAGTGTATGGATTTGCTGTAGTAACAGGTGTTCAGAAATAGTTTTAATTCTCTTTTTTTATGAAATTTAGCATAACTTGAAATTCATTGTGCTGGTATCATGTACCGACTCGGTGACCATAGTTTTGATACCCTTTAGAGGCTCGGTATATATTATTTTAAGGTGAGTTGGCTCTGAGGCCACATTGACAAACACTTTATTTGAAGTTAAAACTATTACCGCTAGAATACACTTTTGTAAAGGAGATAATAACGTCCAATTTCCACACATTTATTGACCAAATATATATTTGGTGTAGCGCTTGTCACCGTCTCCTACCGATGAACTGTCAGAATGCACGAAACGAATGTGTCCATTAGGTTATAAATTTCGTTTTTGCTGACCTTGATTTGTAATTCTGGCTCTATTTTTTAATTTTACTATATACGCAACACCTAAAGCACAGTTACTCTCAGTGTATTTGACTGACGTTGGCCTTAACGTTGCGAGACCGGTTTAAACAACTAGACAAGAGTTAACCTCAAGCCTAAAAAATAGAATATGCTTTACTGTCATCGCTCACCGTGCAATCCTTGACTGTTAAAATGACGGAAGTTTGAAGAAAATTGTAATTTACAACAAAAGAATGCTGAACTCGCTTAACTGCTGCAAATTGATTATCTAGAAAACTGAGGAAAGAGATTCTATTTGCTATCGACCAGACTAGGAGAAAGCAGCAAAATTCAAACACATATGAGGCAGTTACAAGCAATTTAATTTGAAATATGCTGACTTATTGGTTTGGATTTATGCCATTGTCGACTAAAAAAGACTAAGTTAAAGTAAGCATAATTCGTTAAGCATTGTTTGAAAATAAGCTAGTTAACTGAAATTGATTTGTCAATTTTCAAGGTACGATAATTTTTATGAGATGCTTGAAATCCAACGTCTTTCCGTCTTAAAAAAAATTAGCTATCCACCAGCGCTTTTAAATGACAGTCACAATTAAAATTGATTTTGGAGAAGGAAAGAATGATCAAAAACTGTAAACAATGAAAAACCGCTGTCAGCTAGAGAAAAAGGAAGCGTGATTCTCGCTTTTACTGAATAAATTGTAATCAAGAATTAGCTTGTAAAAAGTGTTTAATTGATGTTTGCTGACTAATAATAAAAAATATAGCTTATTTTAAGCGAATGGCACAGAGCAAAAAACTAGACCGGCAGTTTCACCAATTAAACGAACATTGATTGCGCGGGTGGTGATAACAATTACTATAATCGCACAAATTGACAAATTTAACTTATAAGCAATACAATTTAACAATATTTTTTGTGCGGGTGGTGGTAGCAACGCTTTAAATCAAGTTTGCATTTAACCAGTCGTCAGGCCACATTACGACTGACGGTAGTTTTTCTATTTTGTTTCACGACTGGTTACATACTATGGGATTGGTGTTTATTTCAGGCTCGCAAACTTAATTTTTTTTAAATTTAAATAAAGCTTTTCCTCCATGGCGCACGAGAGAAAATGGACAAATTAATATGAAAGCGATATTGAAATATCAAATATACAACTAAACAATATTCGAGTACGCGTTTGGGGATGATGATTCTTCAAATCAATAATGCAAACTCACTATAAACATCGTCCCCATTCTATTTAACAAGTCACTACATAAAGCAGAGGACTGACGGTAGTTTGGCTAAATTGATTGGTGTTCAACTCAAATTGCCCACTTTGGTTTAAAATAAGCATTAAAAATTGTGAAAAGCCCCTTGGCGAAACTCATCTTCTATTGTTTTTTTAACAAAACTGTAATTTTACGTGCGACTGGCTAAACAATTTCTCTGTCGTCAGAAACATAACATTTTGCAGCTTGTGCCTTAAACACACTTATTATTCATCGAAGCCACCAACGATGCTACAGCTGTTTTAAAACTTGTCGACTCAACTCTATCGATTTAATGTGAACACCATTCCTATTATCAAATAAATTACTCAAAAAGTTGCAAATACAGTAAATTACATTTTTACTTGCTTGGAACACCTCTGACAAACATCAGCGCACGGTGGCAAAATGACTAACAATTAGATGTCTAAATTTTTTTAATATTAAAAACCAATATATATATTTCGCAATTTGTATAGCATATCAAAATAGCCTGAAACAATTACTATAATCAAGGTTGCAATCTTGATATAAAAACCTGCCTCTTTATGTACATAAATTTTTCAGTATAATATAAGCCTTTTATAATGCTGAACAGGCAATTCGTGCAGTCAAGTTCAATGTATGCGAGACTGCTAGAGGTGAGAGCCGCATATCTAAATTTGATTTCCATATATATTCAATGCGGTTTGATCCTCGCTTGTAAGTTTGCCATCTTACTCTGATGATGATGATGGAAGGCCGAAACGCGTCAATGCGTTGCGGCTGGCAGTACTTTTGTCATGTTGTTCGACGAATGGTTAAATACAATGGGATTGGTGCTTACTTCAAGCTCGCAAACTTGATTTAAATAATGCACGCAGTGGACCGCTTTTTCCTTATTGGGAACTCATCACTTACTGTCCAGAATATTCCTCGTATTGGGCTCGAACCTGAGCAAGTCTGCTATAGAATGCTTAATTTATACTGACAAATGTATGTGCGTAAGGGGCCAGGTGTTTATCTCAAGATTGCAACCTTTGTTATGGCAATTGATATCTCCGCCTGCGCAACCAATGTTCGTTTAACTATATAAATTTTCAATGCAATACCACTTCCCAATGTAGCGTGGTGTCTGTTTCATAATTAAACATTGGGAATGGTTAATTAGAACTCCGGGTCTAAAAGAATGCCATATGGGCTAATATACAAAAGAAAATTGTGCGTAGTTAACGACAGGGTGGCTCAGTGGTTAGAGCACCAGATTCGAAAGCGAACATGCCAGTTTTGTGATCTGTCCGCAGCAAATTCTGAAAAGTACGTGATGAGTTCCCCATGAGAACGAAACCGGTCTTCTGGATGAATTGCCTTTTCTACACTATACAATACTTAGCTTATACTGACAAATGTATGCACATAAAAAGTCAGGTTTTTATACAAAATTCGCAACGTTGATTCTAGTAATTGTTATCACCGACCGCGCAACCAATGTTCGATTTTGTGAAGAAAATCGATAAAGAATGAAGCATTTTGCAGTAACAGTTAGCCGGTGACATAATCTTAATTGTATTTTTATCAAAATCTTTACCAATCGATCGGATTTGCGCGTGAATTTTTTATGCGCGTACTTAGACTAGACGTGAGCATGTGTGCTTAAATTGCATTGGAGTCTGGTGTTCTAACCACTGAGCCACACTGCCGCACACTCAACACAATGTTCAGTTATATACTGACTAACTTAGCTCAGTTAGTGCACCAGATTCCGAATCTACACAATACAAAAATTTGACTTATTTAAAGTTGTTAGTACGTTCTGGATAGCAGCAGTTACCAGCGAAATTGATAGGAAAAACCCAGAGAATTGGGCTTAAATATGGTGTTTTGAATAGCAAAAAGCCAAAAAGGATTAGTAGACATTTCGAACTGGCTGATTTAATTCCATATGCATGGAAGAACAGATGCTTGAATGTACATGCGCATAGGAAGTTTAACCTTTCACCTGTCTCACACTTTTTGATTGAAGAGTCGCTATTAAACCTGAATCGTATGGATATACGAGGTTATAGCTTTTGTTTATGCAAAATTTGGCATATGGTTCTGGTTATTTAAATCAAGATTGCGAGCTTGATATAAACACCAATCTCATTGTATTTAACCAGTCGTCGGACAACATAGTAAAACTACCGTCACTTGCACGTATTGACGCATTTCGACCTTCTAAGATCATCATCAGAGTACGACGGCAAACTGACCAACGAGATCCTGTTTGAGTTAACATATCACCAAATAACTAATACGTAAAATATTTTTGCTACACCAGGCATTTGTCCTTATTCGGAATCTTCCCATTCAGTCTATAACCCGGTATACTGGTTCAAGCCTAAATAGCAGTCCTGGCGTCGCCAGAAAATGTAGGTAAAAGGCAAAGCGCACCTCGTAATAATTGATTACATATAGGACCAGTAGGATATGCATTTGTCAAAATGTGTCATTCTATAGACAAAGGAATTTTGAGATTAGTGGCCATAGTTCAGTAGGTTGCCAAATGATATGGGGCAAATTATCAGACCAATCTCCTGCGCGTATGCCTAGTAATGTAAAAGGGCAGCCCGTGAGTGTAAATGACTTTAATTAACGAACTCCAAATTCAGAAAGGATTTAAATGCATAGGACAACAGGATGATCATTTATCCATTTTCAGTTAAAACATCGTTGAATTCACCACTATTAACTAATGCTAAGACAAGGAAGTTAGCACACGTCAATACGCTTCATCTCTCTATGCACAATAGCCGGGAAAATTCAGCTCGGCCTCACGAACTGTGGGCTCTAATCAGACGTATCGACAACGCTGATATTAATCTTGCCTAGGCAAACTGAAGACCATGGCTAATATGCACTCGGTAAGACAGCTAGGTTATTTTTAACGAAAAGCTAACATTATGTGTCGAATAAGCTTCAAAATAATGAGAGCAAAGAGGCCAGGCGCGAAGAGAAACTGCCATTTGCTTAGGGACACTTTATTCACAGACACCTGTCAACTGGACGCTTTGTGCAGCTAGTGGTTTTCAGCGGTTGTTGCAAACAGTATTAACAAGGAAAATTCTAAATTTAAATCAAGCATACCTTTTGTGTTTGAATTAATTTCTCACTAGTATAGCACTGACGAATGTACATCAATACTTTTCATAGAAATGCGGCAAAGGAGCACCAACATTCTTCATTCTGATGCACAGCTATCCACGATAGTGATGACATAACTCAGTCGGACCAATCCAATTCTAGGATTTTTCTATTACAACTCAACATTTTGTGTTGACCGCGTCGTTTATAAGCAGTTAATTTCTACCAACAACCTCGAAAACACAAAAGCCTTAAAAGTCAGATACTGTTTGTTGCGGAGAACTAATATATATGCAAGTGTGTATTAGGTGTTGCGAACCTAGTAACAAATTAGTTCACTTGTGACCAGAAGGATAAACCAAAGACAGCATGAACGGAAAGTATAATCTCATGCACATTCGTTTCGTGCTTACTGGCGACTCATCAGTAGGAGCCGGTATTACGCCCTTTAACCACTATATATTTTGGTGAGGAATGTGGGATAATAGGACGGTACAATCTCCTAGACGAATGTGTAAACCTGCAGTAGTGAAGCTAACATCATATAAAGTCTCGACAATGCGACTTCAACGCTAACTCATATATATATAATATATATACCGAGTCTGTAAAGGATACCAACACTATGGCTATTGTGTTAGTAACCGATACCAACATTATTGTACCGAAAAGGTACATGGTACTAACACTATGGTTGCCGAGTCGGTACATGGTACCAACATGATGGATTTCAATGTATGCTATAGTTCACCAAAATTGAGAATTACAACTATTTCTGAACACCTGTTACTCCAGTAAATCCATACACTCTGGCCTTGATCGATATCAGTTATCACATTTCGCGGTAAACATGACATCATTCAATTCAATATATGACAGTTAGATACTGTTTGTGGCGGAGAACTAATATATATGCAAGTAGATATTAGGTGTTGCAAGCCTAGTAATAAATTAGTTCAATTATGACCAGAAGGATAAAACAAAGACAGCATGAACGGAAAGTATAATCTCGTGCACTAGCCTTATAAGTCATTTGGTTTTATCAATTATCGATCCAGTATGTGATTATCTTATCTGAATTTGAAAATGATGAGTGACTGTAAATAATTTCTATTATAAAGCTCCGCATGATTGCAGTTTGTAATTATGAACATAAATATTACCTGTCAGGAAATTCAAGGGAAAAAAATTTTCATGATAATGTGCAATTCGTTAAGCTTTAACGAAATCTGAACTAATAGTACAAACTAGATTTTTCTGAATAATATATTTTCAGACAAATAGATAAAATTTAGCACGTTATTTAAAATTAAAATTTATACTATTTTAGATGAACGAAAATTCTGATAAGTAATTTGAGTAAAACAAATATTATGAACCAAAAATTATAGAGACACAGCAAAATGATGCCAAGTTTAATTTATAAGATGCTCAAGTTGGTTAATTATGCGTTGAATTCAACTATTAATCTGCTTAATAAGGTGAAAATTATATAATGTAGAACTATAAATAACGGAGTATTCAGAAAAAACAAAATCACATTTCACGTAGTCATAGTGCCAAATATTCTATTTAAAATAAATTATAAATTTATGCATCACGATCGTTTATGTCTATTATTAAATAAAATAAGGTAAATTGAAAAACGTATATTTAAGACATATTTAATTTAAAAACAATTAATATTGCCGTTTTCAGTTTTGGCGTACTGAAGGTAACTGGAGACCAATTAAACTAATTTGAAACATTAATTATTAATATAGGACTGAACCAAGTATGAAAGTCAAAATCTCTACATGCACACCTCTTTATGCCTGCATTAGGCATTGGGAACTTGCAAATTTATCAGCATATTGAGGATCAGTAGAATATACCAAATACATCATCATCATCATCAACATCATGTCCAGCCATACAAAAGTAAAAAGTGACTAATGTCTCACTGCCATATAACCATAAGTAGTGAAAAAAGTATATAAATGAATTTAGACAAATTATTAGTGAGATTTACGAGAGAGAGAGAGAGGCAGAGAGAGAAGGAATAGCTTGCTACTATGAGTAAATTTATCAGGATAACTCACAGAAATGAGGCAAACTAAGCCTCTCCACAACACCATTATGGCCAAGTTGGCATTCGGGCATGGCGACATCAACAATACAGCTTCCTTGCGTATTTCACTGTATCAAATACAGCACAACCTGACTGCATTAATCCAATCTGCTCGTGCTTTCAGCAGACGTCGCTGTTACACCACAAAGCCCCAACAAAAGACCTTGTAATGTGAGACAACCTCGATTTGGCCTAAAGCGCTTGGCCGAGTTTATAGCGAATAAGATGCGTAATGACGTCTCTTAATGATGATTAGGCAGCAAGCGCGAAACTCATGCGACAATGAGATAAAGTTAATAACTCATTGTGACTTTGACTTGTTCTCCTATTTCTTTGTCAAGCCATTCTTTTTTTGACACTAAATTCCTGATGTAAACACGCATTTTTAATTATACATTCTTCGTAAACAACAGATTAGAAGGTATTAAGTAAATTTTAGAACTTCTATAAACCTTAAGGCAGAGTTAATGTCATAATTTTAGAATCGATTTTAAAGGGCATCTTAGATGTTACGTTCGCGTCTTTTTAATGGTATTGATTGTTTTATCTGGAACCCTAGTAAAGTATTTTAACCGCGTTATATGTGATAATTTGCAAATATATGCAGGAAAACTTTAGAAGATCATAGCAACTAACCATTTAAAAGCCGTTAGTCTGAAGACGGATTAAATTTGCAGATGTGAATAATGATATTCACCATTATTGAACTATTGTAAATATTTACCAATCAGAATGATTGCAAATATCCAGCTTGTAAGGCCGAGTATTGCAAGTATGTGCACGTTCATTTTTTATGCAAACGTGTATGCAAAGCATACACACAAAAAGTACACGCAATAATATGGTATTCTCCTGCACAGTAAGAACTATTTAAAAGCAGATAAAGCGTAGGAAAAACTGATACGAAAAATAATAACACATTTAGACTATCACTTTTAATACTCCAGTGTTAATTTTTCTAGGACTTTATTTGAGGTAATGAAGGAATGCTTAGCAGGTTCACAAGCAAAGTGATAATTACACTGAGTTTGCGATTGCATTTGGATAAGAAAAAGGGCTTCGTTACTGGCCAAGTAATACAGTGATGCACATTTTGCACTGAACATCACTATTATTGTAACGGTTCTCCTCCACGCAGGCCACGAGTAAGTGGGACCACTTTTTAGTTCAACTTTAGACATTTGGCAACCTCTTTTGACGTATGAATGGATTTCTACGCGAGTACTAATAAGTGTTTATTGGATCCCTGCATCCGCCTTTGCGTATGGAAAATCTACACTTTAGGTACGACCTGAAGTGCTGCATCTTACATCGCTCTATTGAGTAATTCATATAAATTTACCTTGCAGAACAGCATAGCTCAAACATTATTATAATCAAGGTTGCGGTCTTGATATAAACACCTTACCCATTAATTACTTACGTATGTCAGTATAAACTAAGAATTGTATAGTGTAGAAAAGGCAATTCATCCAGTAGACCGGTTTCGTCCTTTTTGGGAAGCAGACGTTTCCACATCCTGGCAGCAGGATGGCTCAGTGGTTAGAGCACCAGATTCCGAAGCAGACGTGCCCAGGTTCGAGTCCCGTCCGCGGCAAATTCTGGCTAGTACATGATGAGTTCCCAATAAGGACGAAACCGGTCTACTGGATGAATTGCCTTTTCTACACTATACAATTCTTAGTTTATACTGACATATGTAAGTAATTAATGGGTCAGGTGTTTATATCAAGACCGCAACCTTGATTATAATAATTGTTATCACCACCCGCGCAACCAATGTTCGTTTAATTTAGCTCAAACATGTTTAACTGTTTTTTACGCTGTGTGTTGATACTCCTTGCAGTCCTTTCGATGGATCTCGCAGTTCAAGGCCGAATTAACAACAAAAATATCGATTTTCGGCATAACCTTTCCGCAAACTTGAAGAATAGAGTCAAATACGGGAGTTCCTGATTTTAACAAGATATTTTTTTAATTTGCATGACAGTAAGATAAAGTCACTCGAACTAAGAAAAAAAACCTCATCCTAGGAAAAACGGCATTTATTTGATGGGAGACAAACAAATTTGAGCATAACCGTGAGAACAAGTTAAATCCCTGATTCTACATGTAAATATTTGCTTAATTGTAAAGGCGACATGTATAACGACAAAAACAGCAGACAACTTGCACATTAGAGCGAGAAGTGCAAGAGTTAACGTCATAAAAAAATATGAATTTCAATTTGCAATAGTAACAGATAATGTCCTGTGAGTTTAAAATATCACCCAGTATCACCTAAAATGCCTTACGAAATGAAGATCGCGCTATTACAATATATCAAAGAAGCAGAGAGCAGATTTGGAATTATGCCAACAATTCATTTATTGTTTTTTTAGACAACGTATTAGCCGAAGTCATTTCGGCAAAAGAGCTTTGAACGCGTAAGTTCAAGGTAAAATTTACTAAAGGTTGTAACATGGAAAACATTCACCGTCATCTAGTGAAGCCTCATGCAGATATTACATCACAGAGCGCATCCGTGGAGTGCTATAGACAGCCGAGGCATATCAACTATTGCGCCACATGCTGAGAGGTAAATTCGTCTGCTGAAATATCCCGGAATAGTGTGCAGTTTTGCGGATTCCAATAAATGCAGCGGCTAAGGCTGAACGGATGGTGTCAATATTGATTAATGTAGAGAAAATATTTGCAAATTTTCGTACTACACACACAAGTGCATTGCACGAATGCTTGCAACGAAAATGAATTATTTTCAACAACAATTGTTAAGATAATGATAAATATTTGTGCGTTGCTATGGATTTGCGCGCGTGTGTGAGTTC